>JAFEMH010007995.1:0-67988 GCA_022495995.1 Adenophora triphylla var. japonica | reverse complement strand
TCAACTTCTAGGGTTCATTCACTTTAGCTAGGATCGACAGCACGGTGCTAGGTGGCCGGATTACAATCCTAAATACTCTTAATATGTTGTGAATTCTATTACGGTTGCACAATATGCCAAGAATACGATAATACGCCGCCAATACGCTAAGAATCTAAAGAACCTGTAACGTTGATCCATTCCTATTACGGCACTGAGAACAAGTTATTCAATTAATCCCAGCCGATCTATGTTCATCAATACTAAAATCCCAAATTAATGGCCGGAGTCGATACCCAATTATTCGGGCAAAGAGCTGAGTTCGTATCTGTGGGACATACGTCTCGAATCTAAAGAATAAGAAATTAAAATCTATTAATGAACTAGAAGGAATTAAATAGAAAAAAATTAAAATATTATTGCATGAAAAAAAAAAAAAAGAAATCCGGTGAAGATCAAAACAATCTACAAATCAAAGAAATTTAGCTACTACATGCAATTTACAATAATAAAACACGAAATGATGAATTGTTCTTCTGCTTCAATAGAAATTCAAGAAAAGCATAAAAATCTAATCTCTAAAATCTATGATATGGTCTCATCTCCCTTAACCGCCACAGCCGGTAATTTCTCGCTTATTATATATATAAAGAGAATTAGGGCAAAAGTTTGTAGCAAAATCTTGTGAAAGGTCGAGAATGCCCTCAAAAACGGCGGTGCAAAACCGGTGGCTTGTGAAGATCGTCGGAGCGCGGCGCCCAAGTGCCAGCCGCGTCCGCCCTAATTGGCATTTGAGACTTTCTCGCCAGGTGAGATTTTGCTTAAGCCCATATCCCTTCCAACCTCGGCCCAAATGCTTCCCTCCCGGTCATTGCCTTGGCCCCAAATGCCTAGCGGCCTTTCTCGGCCATGCCCATCATTCTTCGGCCAACCTTCAAGAATGCACTGGCCTCATTTTGGTATAACTAATATTCCCGGTTTCGTCTCCGATTTTCTCGTCGCCGTGACTTTGATCGCTATAATGACTTCTTTTGCACTTCGCTGGCCTTGGGACTTTGTGTTTCATTTTAACCTACCTGAATTTTTATAAATTAAATTAAGTCCAAAAGTTCTAGAGTATTTCAGCCTGGGGTCCACACAGATTTTCCCGATATTTCCCATTTAGTCCTTGGACTTCCAAATGTCGATTTTGTCCCAGATTTTCAGACATTAGTCAAGTTTGCAAATTTCGGAACTATCAAAACACTAACAAACCATATATCAAATATACATAAAACTCGGGAATCAAACACTGAAAGAAAACCCTAAAAGTGCATCATTTGGATGGGTAAATACCACGTCCGGTCAAACACCCACAAACTAACCTTTTGCTCGTCCTTGAGTAAAACTAAACTAAAAGAAGTAAAATAAAGCTACTCTCACTACTCACACTTTAATAAAACATTAAAAAAAAAAAAAAATTATTTTTGGGATGTTCTATCACGAGATGAATCATTGCTGCCATACAAGTCTCGGATCCTTACCAACACAGCATAATCAACAAGTACTACCTCGCCGTAGAATGGGATTACAACTCACATTGAAGCATAAAACTCACAATTTTCCACCGCGGCTCGAATGATGAATGAATTTATGGGAGGTCACTGCCAACAACCTAAGATTGTTTATGTGGATTCACGCTAAGTGATGCTCTAAATCAAATAGTCATGTCATGTAGCGCACAACCCACAAAGGACACTCATAATGCATATTTACACGATTGTCCAACCCGTGTTACTCTAATATTGGAAAAAGAATAATATGATCGCCCCGCATTCGTTACGCAAGTGACAATTCGCGTAGGGCTAGGTTCACGGTTTACAAATGAAGGTAAGGGACATACTTTAAAATAGGAAAGTGAAACATGAGAAAGTCTTCTTTGCTAACTTGAATACATCTCCCGCTTCGATGATAATTTCCTCCACTCACCCTTATTACTTCCCAATGTACCAACCCACAAACTCAAAACTCTTTTTCATGGCTACATTGACATGGGGTTGGGCACATTCCATTACTTTCTTTGGTCACCTTGAAACATAATTTCCACTTTAACATTAGAGAGGGGAAAGGCTTCTTTTTTTTTTTTTACTTTGCACATATGTATCACAAAGAATGCGTGCATTTACTATTTTGCTCGAAGCCCCTCTTTTTATTACATAACATGACCCATTTCTTTATTTCCGTGACCAATCATTCCTACTCAATCCTTTGATTTCAAAACATCCCCCAAAATATTTCCATTCTTTCCCTAGTTTCACTTTCTTGCAAAGGTGAGAAAATACGTGTATAAGTTAAAAAGGTGGGATAATTGAAGCGTACAAATGAAGGCTAATGGTGAGTCAAGATAGGAACCTCCCACTTTGTGAGAGATTCCATTCTTTTTCAAGCTCAACAAGGGTTCTAACGGAAAATATTATATAAGTGACGAGACAGTTTAAAGCTCACAAAAAGGGATTCAAAGAATAGCCATATATATCAAGTAACCTATTGACGTGTTATTGACAATCATGCAAACATGTTCTAGGGATCCCGAGAATACACAAAGTGATCCCATAAAAGGCACATAAGTTGATGACAATGACCAAGAATATGATACGGAAGTGAGAGGTGGTGCAATCATAAATTAAATGTTTCAATGGAATCCCAATCACCACACTAATAATAGCACATGTGATTTTAAAATTAAAGCACACTCTAATCATCACAGACTTTGGCCAACATCCCAACTATGAAAAGAACAAATTTTTTTAAATTTTTCTATTTTTTTGGAGGGTGACACTATATACACTCCCATATAAACCCACAAACTCGGAGAGATGTCTACCCCCAAACTCAAAACATGCTATGTCCTCAGAGCACAGAGAACAAAAGCGTGCTTGGGTTCAACGGACGACATGACACGACTAAACAGTAATTATCATAAAAATAACATACCTCATTGGGTTGCCTCCCAAGCAGCGCATTTGGTTAAAGTCGTTAGCCCGACTATGGTCCCAAGCTTACTTGGCCTTAGCTTTGCGGCCTTTGGACCATCTCCTTTCCTCATGGGCACAAACGCCCTTCTCTTTCCAAATCAACTCTCCTTTGTCCATAAGTAGGGGTAAAGCCACATTTATTTTTGAAACCTTACGCTTGTGCTTACCCCTTTTTCTTTTCTTTTTATTGGGGTTTCCACCCCCAAACTCATTTTTTCTTCAACCTGCAAAACACCATTCTCACAACCAAGATCAAGAGAGTTATCATGCACAAAAATATTTAAAAATATGGAATCAGATAAATCACTATAACTCTCCTCACTAACTCTCGATTTTGAAGGCCCTTCGTGGTAAATGTGATGGAATCGACTCTTTATGGGAGTCGTGTGGGAGGAGTGATACGACCCGTTACTCCTAGAGTATTGGTCGGCTTTAATGTTACTAGCCACGGGACAAACGTCCGCATTATCCCCACTTTTCTCACATCCATTCACATCATCTTTAAAAATTGGAACATCGGCTATAGCTCCTACAAAACCATCTTTGGGGAGGGTTTCTTATCATTTTTAAGCATACAAAACTTACATTCCTCCCCCATGCCTCTCAAATACACCACCCTTGACACACATCAATGGTGGCCTTAGTGTCAAACATAAATGGCCTCCCAAGCGTAATGGGAGTTTTTAGTTGCTCCTCACTTGATCCCTCCATACACATCACATAAAAGTCAAGGGTGATAATGATTTTATCAATTTTGACCAACACCTCTTCAATAACCCCTAAGGGTCTTTTGATTGAGAGATCCGCCAATTGCAAGTCTCTCGGGTGGTTTCAACTGCATACCCCCAAACTTCTAAAAACATGAAAGTGGCATCACATTAACACTTGCCCCAAGATCCAACAAACCTTTAAAATTTTGACCCCTAAAGAAATTGGGATAGTGAAACACCCGGGGTCTTTTTGAACATGTTAATCTTTTCAAACTCCACACCTCTCTCGGGATGTGGTTTTCACAACATTGGGGGAGGGGTTTCTAAATTTAATGCGTAAAATACATATTGAACCTCCCCCATCTCATCCTCTTCCTCACTAACATTATCACTATTATCACATTCAAAATTATCAAGGGAAGAAAGAAATACCTCCTCAATTTCCTCACTTTCATCCCACACCGTTGTGATTGACTTTGCTTGCTCATGTGGGCTCTTCTCTTTCATCAACTCTTGGGCAACCTTCACAAGTTGCTCTACTTGTGTGCCCATCTTTTCAAACGCAACATCTCGTATTTCGTTGCTTAGCCGCATCTCCATCCTTAATCACTGGAATTTGCCAAATCCTCTCCCAGAAGGCTCTTTTATCATGTTGTCGCTGTAGCTGGCACATGAAGAGGTTTCACTTGCCGATGATGATGGCCGCCCCCATGGATTGTAGTTGCCATATCGCTGCCTTGGGGTGGTGGCCTTTGTCCATATCCATTGAAAGCATGTGCCTGTTCAGGATTATAACAGAAATTTGCTGCACTTGGACACATATTAGTGACATGAGATGATAAACCACAATTTTTACAATAATCAATAATAACATTGGCACCGGCGAAGTGCACAGCAAATAATTTATCAAATTTACTACTTAAGACTGCAATTTGCTTAGAAAGATTATCAGTAGCAGTCAAATCCAATACCCCCCTTGTTCTACCCCTCGAACTCTTTTGTTGAGAATTAGCACTCAACATCTCGTATAAAGCTTTAGTTTCATCCGGGGTTGTTGGGTATGCATGTTTTATCCCTCCTAGTTTGTATTAGATTTGATTGATACCATAACCTCCTGTCTATTTTAAGGACTTTAGGACCCTATGTAATGAAGCTTAGACTTCAATTTTTTAGCTAAGTCCATTTTATAGAATAGGTTAATCTTAGGCTTGAAGACTGGCACAAGATTCATTGGAAGCAAGGTTGCAAAGCCCAAAGCAGCATTCAAAACCGCCCTGGCGAACCGCACTTGTAAACCGCAAGTGTAGTTCTACCTTGAATCTGCTCTTTGAACCAACCGCATGCAACCGCCCTTAAACCGCACTCGTGCAGCTCATGTGCAACCGCATCCACGCAACCTCCCCGGTGTAGCAAAACCGCATGTTCCTAACCGCGTGCCTCACCAACCGCATCCAATGATTGGCTACTTGAAGTAAATCCACTTTTTATCCGTTGGAATCCACATCGCAATATCAAAAGTCAACCACCAAATCTTTTCACGTGATTCAATGTCGAGAAGATCCGCAAGGATCTTGAAAGGTGACAGGTGTCCTAACCTCATTGCTTGCACTGAGCCCGATCGCCTTTATCTGCAGCAGCTGTACTCAAAGGACAAAAGTGGTTGCTGTGGGACCAATAGGATTGCATCAAGTACGTCCTTACAAATGCTCGTGATCCAACGGCTAGTTTCTTGATGCTTGGGTATAAATACCCCTAATCTTCACCATTTAAAGATGGCTTGAAAAATTGAGAAGTGCCGTGTTCATAGAAGCCGAAGCTCGCTGTAAATTGTTCAACCCTTTGAATCTTCATCTTCATACTTCAAGAAATATTCCGCCCGTAAATAAAGCCTTAACACATTCAAGAATCATTGAGCTCTACATCTCACAGATTTAAAGAGCCTTGATCTTGTCCTCACACACACACCTCATTTGTTCTAATCACATAGATTAAGCACTTGAGATACACTGGTTATAGTTTTGGATTTGTTCTTCATAGAAAAGATTTTATTGTACTTTGTAATCTCTCAAATACTCAATATAAAATCTCTCTTAGAAATCCAAGACTAACCATCTTGGTAGTGGACGTAGATCGTTTATCGATTGAACCACTCCAAATAGCGTGTTCTTACTTTTTGCATTTATATTTCTTGTGCTTACTAATTATTTATCTTTGTCTCTGTTTGATCTTTATTTAGTTATCCATTATTGTGAAATAGTGTTTGGAGTTAACAAAGTCAAAACCACACTTGTTTGTAAAACTGCACTTACCAAAACCGCATATCAAAACCGCATTTTACAAACCGCCTCTAAAACCGCTTTACACTCTATAATTCCGCTGTGCATTTTACACCATCACTTGCAGTCTGTTATCAACTGCAAGAGGATTTTGTAAGCAAGAGGTTTAGTTTTTAATAGAGGGCGAAATTTTAAACAGCCTATTCACCCCCCTCTAGCCGTATTTTCACCCTTGTTGCCACCTTTGGGACCAACAAGTGGTATCGTAGCAAACACATTTTAAAACCACTCGTTTTTCAAGCTTAACACTTGTGTGCCGATTCGATATGGCAAACACAAAGACAATGACTAATGTTAACTATTCACACATTCCAATCTTGGATCGAAGACCACTTTGACATCCGGAAGTGCCGAATGCTTATTCATTTGGAAACTATAGATGAAATGCCGGTGGAGTGCGTGATCAATGGCCCGTTAGTTCCAATGAAGGCCAACACGTAGATGCAACCACCAAAGGCAACAATTCCAGAGGTCAAAAGCCAAAAGAAGAGTGGTCGGATGAAGAGAAGAGATTGGTTGCCTTGGACAAGAAGGCTAGGCACATCATTTCTGGAACCCTCCCCGTATCAACTCTACGTAAAGTGATGTATCTCAAAACCGCAAAGCAGTATGTGGGATGCCATTGAGAGCTACCTCGAAGGTGATGATGAATGCAAGGAAACCAAATTATATGCCGTTGAAAGATCATACAACAACTTCAAAGTAAAAATCCAACGAAACCTTGCGTCAAACCTACGACCGATATGTCGAGGTAGTTAATGCTTGTAGATCTCTTGGCAAAACTTTAACCGATAAGGAAATCAATATGACTTTCCTATCTCGCTTTAGGTTCTAAATGGGTAAATAAGGCTACCTCTTTAGAAGACTCCAAAGTTTTTGGGTACTTGGTCGTTAAGTAACTTGTACGCCAATCTTAGAGTCTATGAATTAAAATTAAATCATATTGAAGAGATTGAAGGAAAAACCAAATCGCTTTCCATGTCGGTAGTGGAACAAGAGGAGAAACCATCTGCATCCAACCAAACCGCTGATCCTTCCATATCAACCTCATCACTCATCGAGATGGATGATGATGATTTTGCCATGTTTGTGAAAAGATTCCAAAAATTTAGAAAATCCTCAAAACCGTTCACAAAATCATTTTCAAAATGCAAACCTCCCCGCAACGCTTTCTAAGGCCGGAGATACAAAGAAAAAGAGTGATCTAGTTTGCTACAATTGTAGAAAACCTGGTCACTTTGCATCTGAGTGTCCACAGCCTAAATATGAATACATGAAAAAGAAAACCTCTCCTGCGAAATTTTCTCGTCGCAAGGGAATGGTTGCTGAGGAGGAAGAGAATTCCAAGGAATTAGCAACTTGGATTGAAACAGATTCTGATGATGGAAGTGATGATGAAACCGAAGAGGTTAATCTCGCTTAGTTGCGTATGCTTCCGATGAATCGATTCGAGTCCGCCGAGTTGCAAGATATGGAAGAAAAGGAGGTTTCTACAAAACTTCCAAATTTTAAATTGGATGATGATATCAAACTTACTCCTAGCATTAAGATAGGAAATTGCTCGTATTCACGTCCCATTTTTCCTCCTACAAATGCTCCACCTTCAAAAACTATTCCAAAGAAGAAAATCTTGAAAAAGGTGGTGGAAGAGGTTTCTCCCATGGAACATGAAAGGATGTTCAAGGAAGCTGAAATGGTGATCCATCAATTCTCCAATCTTAAGAAAGCCTTAAGCTTAGCTCATGATGAACTTAATCTGTACAAGACGGAGAAAACCGTGGATGAGGTCTCGAAATTTCTAATCTTAAGGACCAAATCAAACAGATGACTCCTCTTGCCGATCAAAACCGCATCCTTGAAACTAAGGTTGCCGCACTTCAACTCAGAATGATGACTTGGTAACCCAAATCGACGATCGCCAAAAGATTATTGATTCGTGGCTCAAGTCTCAATCCACCAAGGATAAAATCATGGACTTCCAAGTTCCTCCCGGAACTAAGGATGGTCTAGGGTTTGATCTCGAGGAAGAGGAGAAGTGTGCATCCTTGAGTGAAAAGGATGAGGAATTTCCGTAACTAACTAAAGAAATTCCCAAGGAGAAGCATGCTAAGGGTAAGGGTAAAGCAAGACAAGTAAATTATGTCTACCCTAAAGGAAAGCAATATGGGAAGAATTCTCGTGTTAAAACCTAAGAATTCGTGGAAGCACTCGAAGAGGAAATGGCTTATGGAATTGGTAGAATTCCCGCTCCAACCGCTTCCGGTGGAAAAGGCGGTTCGTTAACTCTAGGTCTCGACCGCGTCTCTTCTTCGACCGCTCCTCCCCGCTCTTCAAAAGCAAGAATAGCGTTCCCGTAAAATACGTGGTCAAACCAAAGCCTCGTTCCCTTTATCTCAGTAGGACTCTTAGCTGGAACTGCACCTCCCAAACCGCTTCCGTGTCCCAAACCGCATGCAACTCCTAAGAAGAGTAAGGAGTTAGTAAAACCTCATGATGCTTGTAGCTTTTATAAATGTTCTGTGTGTGATGGTTTAGGTCACAAGGCCGCGTAATGCCTTTTGCGGTTCACACCCAATGCCAGAAGAGCAAACCTCCTTCACAAACAGTGTGGGTCGTAAAGGGTTGCTAACTTCAGACCCAAGGAATAAAGGGGGACCTCGTTCTTAATGTTTACATTTCAGTGTCCTCTGCTTCATGGCCGGTCACTCCAAGGATAATGAATGGTATTCGACAAAGGGTCAAGCCAAGACATATGACTCGGAGATAGATCATTACTTGAAGATGTCGTTGAAGCAAGTGGTCCGTCTGTAACCTTTGGTGACAACAACAAAGGCAAGACCATTGGATATGGTGTTATAAGGAGAGGAAACCTAACCATTGAGAAGGTTTCTCTAGTTGAAGGACTCAAGCACAACCTCCTTTCAATTTCTTAATTTTGCGACAAAGGAATGCTTTGCAACTTCACATCATCAAACTGCTTTATCAAAGATAAAGCATTTCCGGCCACCCTACTCACAGGATTCGTAAGAGTAATATTTACATTATTGATCTAAATTTCCGCATGTAGTATTACTAATCTCTCGTTTTGTAGCTAAGAATGTGAGCGAAAATAGTTGGCTATGGCACAAGAGGTTGAGCCACTTGAACTTCAAGTATCTTGCAAAGATTGGTAGGGAAAACCTCGTTTGTGGTTTACCCAAAGTGGCTGACCACCATCCAGAGAAATGCAGTGCATGCCGCCTTGGTAAGGCAAACCGCGTCGTCTTTCACCAAGAAGACCGCTCCATCAACTTCAAGATGCTTACAACCGCTTCACATAGATTTGTTTGGGACCCGTAACCACCGCCAAAGATTGGAGGAAATAGATATACTTTAGTGGTGGTGGATGATTACTCAAGATATACGTGGGTTGAGATGATGATTTCCAAAGATGATCGCTTATGAGATTCTCACCGCACTTTTTAGACGGCTCCAAACTCAAAAAGAAGATGACATCGTTAGTGTTCGATCGTATAATGGAACAGAATTTAAGAACAACGGTGTTGCTCAAGATTGGATGACCATGGGATTGATCACAATTTTTCAACCGGGTGTTCCACAACAAAATGGGGTTGTGGAAAGGAAGAATAGGACGTTGATTGAGGCCGGAAAGACAATGATATCTCGAAGCGAAGCTACCTCGCATTTTTGGGCCGAAGCAATCAATACCGCATGCTTCACTCGTAACCGCTCCCTCATCAACAAAACCTATAACAAGACTCCTTATGAGCTTTGGCGAGGAAGAACCCCCAACATTGCATTCTTCAAGATCTGCCGCAAATGTTTTGTCCTCTACAACGGAAGAGAAAATAGAGGTAAATTCGGAGCCAAGGCCGACGAAGGTATTTTTGTTGGGTATGCTAAACATTCTAAAGCTTTTCGTGTTTTCAATAAAACTAGTTTAAAAATAGTTGAGTCTCGTCCATGTTACTTTTGATGAGCATTCTCTCCTTGAGCCACATTTGGCTCCAAATGTTGCCGATGATTTTGTTGAGCATAATGAACCAGTGAACCATCTCAAACCGCACCCGAACCTCAACCGCAAAATCCAAAGACCCTCAACCGAAATTCCCTCAAACCGCAATTTTCAAACCGCACCCGAAGTTCCTACTCCGCATGCAACCGCAAGGGAAGAAGAAGTTGAAAATTCCCCTATCCAAATTTATAGAACCTCTTCGTCAACTTACATTCCATGACTTCGCCAAGGATCTAACGACGTTCCAATTGAAGATCTTCAAGAAACCTCGCCCAACCAGACTTACCCCAGAGGTTCGTGAAGTCGCAGCCACCCCCTCACAAATGTGATTGGTGATCTGTTTTCCTGTTCAAACAAGGAGATCGAACTATGACGAGCATACTTCACTTTTATCTCAAGTTGAACCCAAGAAGATTGATGAAGCACTCCAAGATTCAAGTTGGGTCGTTGCTATGCAAGAAGAACTCAACCAGCTTTGAAAGATGCAAGGTCTCGGACTTTGGTGCCTAGACCTCAGGATCAAGGAGTGATAGGAACTAAGCGGGTATTTAGGAATAAGATGGATGAGAATGGAAGCATCACTAGGAATAAAGCAAGGTTGGTTGCACAAGGATATAGGCAAGAAGAAGGAATTGATTATGATGAAACCTTTGCTCCAGCTTGCAAGATTGGAAGCTATCGTAATCTTCTTAGCCTACGCCTCTTTCAAGCATTTCAAGTTATATCAAATGGACGTAAAGAGTGCATTCCTCAACGGCGAACCGCAAGAGACCGTGTATGTTGCCCAACCACCCGGATTTGAAGACTCCAAATTTCCCAATCATGTCTACAAACTCCAAAAGCTTTGTATGGACTTAAGCAAGCTCCAAGGGCATGGTATGAGACTCTTTCTAAATTTTTACTAGAAAAAGGATTTAAACGTGGTAAAATTGATACAACTCTTTTGATTGCCAAATATAATGAGCATACTTTACTTGTTCAAATTTAGGTCGATGATATTATTTTTGGTTCTACTAATGAATTGCTTTGCAAGCGTGTCGAGAAGCTAATGAAAAGCAAGTTTGAGATGAGCATGATGGGAGAATTAACATTCTTCCTGCTTCAAATCAAGCAATGCGAAGAAGGTATTTTCCTCACCCAAGCCAAGTACACCAAGGAGTTGATAAAGAAGTTTGATTAGAAAATGCTAAAGCATATGATACTCCTATGGCCACCGGCAATAAGCTAGATAAAGATCTCAAAGGTAAGAAAGTTGATCGACTTTTATATCGAGGTATGATCGGCTCATTACTTTACTTAACCGCTAGTAGGCCGATATCATGTTTAGTGTCTGCGTATGTGCTCGCTATCGCGCATCCTAGAGAAGCACATCTTATTGCAGCCAAGCGTATAATCCGCTATTTATCCGGAACCACTAACCTTGGACTTTGGTATTCCAAAGATTCAAACTTCAATCTTGTAGGTTATTCAGATGCTAGATTATGCACTTGTACTATTGACAGAAAAGCACTAGTGGTACTTGTCATTTCCTCGGAATAAACTAGTTGCTTGGGCCAGCAAGAAGCAAGCTTCAGCTTCAAAGTGTCAACCACAGAGGCCGAGTATATTGCCGCTGGTAGTTGTTGGCCGTCAAATCCTTTGGATGAAGCAAACAGCTTGGTAGACTATGGAATCCATGAAGGGAATTGCCCTATCATGTGTGACAACACTTCAACCATTTCGCCTCCAACAACCCCGTCATGCATTCCAAGACCAAGCATATTGATATCAAGTATCATTTCCTCAAAGACCATGTGGAGAAGAGGAATATTCATTTAGAGTACGTGGGGACAGACAACCAGATTGCTGATATCCTCACAAAGGCTCTTGACTCCAAGAGGTTTTCATTCCTTAGAGGAGAAATAGGTATGCTTGAACTTAAATAAGTTCCTTTCTTTTTATTAACTAACTTGGTTGTTGAGTATAGTTTCAATTCCACCGTTGAACCGCGTGTACCAAACCGCAAGGATGTCCAACCGCACCGCAGCCCAACCGCTTCACTCAAACCGCATGCCGCAGCCTCAACCGCTGATCTCAACCGCGTTTCAACTTGGAGTAATTTCTAACTTTTGCTTATGTTAAAAAAAAAAAAAAAACTGCTCAAATTCTTTTTATTATTTTTCGCCCTTATCTTTTTCTTAAGGGTTTATTTGCAAATGTTTTCCCACGAAAATTTAAATTTTAAGAGCATTCAATGCAAAGGGAACATTAGCATTAAATGGCCTTCATGTCGCCCGTCATTGGTTGATGTGTGAAGCCGAAAGGGTGCTAATTTGCAATGATTCACCGAGTTGGTGAAGCTAATGTGTCCTTTCAACCGCCAAACCCTAATCCTTTCCTATAAATAGAAGACATACCTTACCTTTTCAAACTTTTCAACCGTCCTTCTCGTGTATCCGTACTATCTGTCAGAAATTTACCAGACATTCTTCATAACTTCATAAAATTCTAAGTCTTTCTTCATCAATGGCACCCAAACCCATTGAAGATATGGTATGATTTCTGAACTATAAACTCTTTTATCTTCTGCAAATCATACATGCTATTGAACTGTTTCTGCCATTGATGAACTTGAAAAGCTTCGAACAACCATAACTGATTTTTCTTCATATATGCTTCATTTGTTGATTATTTTTGATGAAATTTGTTAGGTTTTGTTCGGAATCATGCATAGATTATGTTTCTAAACTCTGTTTTATGATCAATCAACATCTTGAGCACTGATTTTGAATTTTAAACTATCTAAGTTTCGAAACCCACTTTCTGATTTTTTCATTTTCTGGGTGATTCTGAGTAAAGTAGAAGTTTTTATTGTTATATTGTTAATCTACTACTCAATGTGATCATTTTGACATGTTATTTGTTCATTTTGGTTAACATTTTTCAAATCTCTGTTCTTGGTGTTCTTGGTGTTCTTCATGCATTCATATGACTGTTCATCTTCATTTTCAGATTTTTCCTTATGTTTTGGCTTGACTTAATTTTCAAACTTGTTTTTCCATACTTAGAAAATTTCTGAAAATTTTACCTGGTTGCATGTTTGAACCGCATGCCTTTGAACCGCGTCATTCAAAACCGCATGCTATGTTTTGAAACCGCACTTATAATTGCTTAATTCTTGTTTCAAAACCGCATCTCTGAACAGCATGTTTTTCACTTCTAAACCGCATGCTGAAAACCGCATATACATTTTCAAACCACATGCTAGAAAATTACTTAAGTTTTACTAAGTATATAGGCTGAACACCATAAATTTCCTCTCTAAGCACCGCTTGCAGTGTGGGATAATTTTGGATTACAATGCCACGTACTAAGTATAGACTTTTGTGTTTTTCTTATTAGTTTCCTACCTGTGTTCACAGTTTCATTGTGGTTGGAAATTTTCATTTCCAAAACCGCACTATTGCCAACCGCATGTGTGCCCCAACCGCATATGAACTGTGATTTTCCTAAAGTGTTCTAACTTGAGTGTTTTATTTGTAGAATACCAAGTATTTCCGCGCAGTTGGGAGATAAATGAACCAGAGTTGCGGTCCGATGCTCGGGAAGAGAGATGATGAGGAAGATGCAAGCTTCCTCGGGAATCCTTCCCCTATTCAACAAAAATCAAACCTATACCATACCCTCCTTCATTGATCGCTTCTATGAAACCGCAGGAAAGGAGAGACCGAGCCGCCCGATGGTAGCAAGATCCCCAATTTGGTGGGAGAAGTTGAAGGATTCGTAGTCTCCATAGACTACTTGGACATCAGAGCACTTACGATTTTCATGTATCTCGGTGCTCCAGCTTGAAGTTTCTCAGAGGTCCAAGATGCTACCTGTTCAACTCCTCGACAGAAAGCTAGATTCTATTGCCGGCCATTACAAGACTACGCCACGAAGAGATTTTGGTGAGATGATGAGCCACCCGTGCTACCTTGTTGAAAGTCTGTAAGGGAAGACCGGCAACCACAACAACTTCACCTCTCATCAATGGCAATACCGCTGTGCCATCTACAACGGCATAAAGCTTCATTGGCCCAAGATCTTGATGAGAGAGATTGCCAGCAAAGATAGATGCGTATCACTTAAGGTCAAGAATGAGAAGATAAGGTGGAGACCTTTGGGAGAGTGCCGACCGCAATCTTTGGGAACTTTCATCATTTGGAGGATCTTAGGATTGCCACCCTGCAATTATGTGTCGATTGGGGTGTCAAGAATCCTTTGGCCTAAAAGCTATGCATTCCTTCGTAAGATCTTTTGGGAATGATGATTATAAGGCCATATATGATGCCGATACCTCCTAACAAGGAAATGTACGTTGAAATGAACCCTGCTACTGCTTCAACCGCACTGGGAAAAGCAATAAAGAAGGCCTCAAGGAAGAGGAAGGCTCCTGCAGAACCACTCCCTAAGCCTACCTCAACCGCACCCTCTCAACCGCGTGGTTCAGCTGGTGCAGGCCCAAGCCAGAAGAAGCCAAGGAAAGAGAAAGAGAAAAAGAAGATGTCCCTCATTGATGAGGATGATGAAGAAGAAGAAGATAATTCCATTGCTCCATTAGTGGCCGTGGCTAGAAGGCCAAGCTGCACTCGCATTGATCTGGCCAAGATGACTGATGAGGAGCTATCAATATTTTACAAAGCTGAATTTGAGAGGCTTGAGAAAGAAAGGGCTGAGAGGGAAGCAGCCAAAGGAAAATCCAAGGATCCAATTCCCCAACCGCCTCCATCTCAACCGCCCCAAACCAAACCGCTTGCCCAAACCCCTCCTCAATCTCCCATCCATTCCCATCAGCCATCCCCTGAAAAATCCCCTGCCAAAGCCCCAACTCCTGAACCGCATTCTCCTCCCCAACCGCAAAGAGCTGCAACCGCTCAGGGGGAGAAACCAAAGAGAATTAAGCAAATTGCCCAGAAAAGGACCCCTATCAAAGGCCCCAAACGCTTTCTTCACCGCGTTTCTAAACAACCAACTCCTTCACCATCTTCATCCCATTCCAGTTCCCCTACCTCTACAAGTTCATCATCAAAATCCTCTACCCAATCTCACTCTTCTTCTAGCCAGAACAAATCCCTAACTCCATCACCTCAACATTCCAACCGCTCCCCATCCGTTCACCATTCAAACCGCGCCCAAACACCGCCTTACTCCCATCTCACTCCAGCCATCTCCATTTCTAACCAAAACCGCGATCCTACTCCACCTCCTGAAAATTCCCCTCCTCCTAAATCACCTTCTCCAAACCGCCTTCCTACTCCACCTCTTCAAACCTCTCCCATTCCACAAACTTCACCTATTCAACAGAAAACCCCCTCTATTGAAATTCACACTACCAGTTCCTCCTCAAACTCTAACCCTATTACTTCTGGATTTCCTACTTCAAACATTCCTCCTCTTTCGACCGCACCTACTCAAACCGCACCAATTCCTACCATTTCAACCGCACCTACAACTTTACCCCAAACACTACCTATTCCTACATCAACCGCTTTTCAATTCACTATCCCAGCCACCCGTGTATTCCAAACCCTCCTATCTCCTTTGCCTCAAACCGCCCTACAACTCAATCTCAACCGCCTCCCCGCTACCCACATTCCATCTACTTCAACCGCCCCTTCTGATTACCTTCAAATTCTTTCCACCCTCCAACTGATTCAATCACAGTTGGTTGTAAACCAAGGCCATATGCTTAAACTCACTGAATCTAACATGGCCTTAACCGCATCCAATGCCAACCTTGAAGCCTCCAACCGCATCCTTCTTTCCAAAGTGGACTCTCAAGCCACTGAACTGGCAATCATGAAAGCCCAAATGATTGATGTCATTAAGGGGGAGAGAGTTTCCACAGAAGCTGTCAAAACTGCAGCTACTGAGTGCTTTCAAGCGTTTAAAGAAGATTTAGCAAGAGGAGTGCTCAAAGCTATGGGTGATGCGGTTTCTAAGACTCAACTCCAAGAGATGCTTTCCAAGCTATCTGATGAGTTTGTTTCTTCAACCAATGCTGCTCTGATTTCTTTCATGAAAACTCTTGAAGATTCCCATCCTCAACCGCAACCGCAGCAAGCATCCACCTCAGCCGCCCCTACTCAAACCGCGTTGGATGACCTGCAGCTCAAAATCTTCAATGAACTGGACTCCCTCAAAGAAAGAATCAATGTTGAACTCAACATAGTGGGAGACAGTATCAAAGAGCAAGTAAAGAATTTTGATGATGATATCTCCTTCAGATTTGAGAACCTCAAAGCAGGCTTCAACCTCAAGCTAGACAACTCCATCAAGGAATTGAAGTCCAACCCGAATGTGATCAAGTTGATCCGGGAACCGCTTAGAGATGCTCTCTCTACTCAAACAAGAGCCATTCAGGATGAGATCTTCACATTCTACAATTCCTTGAAGGCCTGCATTGAAGGATTCACCTCTCAGATCAAGGACAGTGTTGATGCCAACTCAAGATCAGTTGATGCTGTTGGAACCGCCGTCGCCGACCAGAATCGCTCTTAAATCTGTTGAAACCACTCTTGCAAGGCAGGTTGAAGACCTCAGAGCTTTAAGAAGAAATATCATAGGTGAAAGCTCAGCCTTTAGACCATCATCAGGACCGCAGTTGCCCAACCAGGAAGTAAATCAACCAAGAGAGCAACCGCGTCATCATCATCAACCGCCTCATCATCGACCGCGTCAGCAATAGGACTTCTCTTTTGTAATTCCTTTTATCCTTTTTTTTGCCGAACTCCTTTTGATTTGTTGGACCGCACTCCATGTATTTTTGTCCAACTTTCCTTTGTTTTTGAAACCTTTGTATTTTGCTTCTCTACCATTGTAAGTGTAACCGCATTGGTAGTAATGAAAAATGCATCATTGGTTCCTAAAACCTTGTTCATATCAAACCACTTGTTTGTAGAACAATGAAACCTCTTATGGTTGATAACCTCATTCAAATATTTTCCAACTTAAAATCACTATTTTGAATTGATGTTTAAACATTCGCCTTTAAACCGCACTTTGAACTTAAACTCAAAATTTTTAAGTGCACTGAATGCATTTCTATAACTTTCCATATTGTAAGTTTTTATCTTTTAGAAAGTATAGAAATCTATAGCTTAAGCTAAGTGTGTGCATTGACTTGGGACATGAATTACCATGTTAATTCTTATGGACATGTTTTTACCAAGTACAATGATTGCTTTAGTTATAGTAGGTAATGGCATCAATCAAATAGGGGGAGATTGTTGGGTATGCATGTTTTAACCCTCCTAGTTTGTATTAGATTTGATTAATACCATAACCTCCTGTCTATTTTAAGGACTTTAGGACCCTATGTAATGAAGCTTAGACTTCAATTTTTTAGCTAAGTCCATTTTATAGAATAGGTTAATCTTAGGCTTGAAGACTGGCACAAGATTCATTGGAAGCAAGGTTGCAGTTCCAGCAGTATTCAAAACCGCCCTATGAACCGCACTTGTAAACCGCAAGTGTAGTTCTACCTTGAATCTGCCTTTTGAACCAACCGCATGCAACCGCCCTTGAACCGCACCTGTGCAGTTCATATGCAACCGCATCCATGCAACCTCCTGGTGTAGCAAAACCGCATGTTCCTAACCGCGTCTCACCAACCGCATCCAATGATTGGCTACTTGAAGTAAATCACTTTTTATCCGTTGAAATCCACGTCAGCAATATCAAAAAGTCAACCACCAAATCTTGTCACGTGATTCAATGTCAGAGAAGATCTGCAAGGATCTTGAAAAGGTGACAGGTGTCCTAACCTCATTGCTTGCAATTTGGAGCTCGATCGCCTTTATCTCGCAAAGCACTGTACCCAAAGGACAAAAGTGGTTGCTGTGGACCAATAGGATTGCATCAAGTACTGTCCTTACAACAGCTGTATCCAACGGCTAGTTTCTTGGTGCTTGGGTATAAATACCCCTAATCTTCACCATTTAAAGATGGCTTGAAAAATTGAGAAGTGCTGTGTTCATAGAAAGTGAAGCTCGCGAGTAAATTGTTCAACCCTTTGAATCTTCATCTTCATACTTCAAGAAATATTCCCACTCGTAAATCAAGCCTTAACACATTCAAGAATCATTGAGCTCTACATCTCACAGATTTAAAGAGCCTTGATCTTGTCCTCACACACACACCTCATTTGTTCTAATCACATAGATTAAGCGCTTGAGATACACTGGTTATAGTTTTGGATTTGTTCTTCATAGAAAAGATTTTATTGTACTTTGTAATCTCTCAAATACTCAATATAAAATCTCTCTTAGAAATCCAAGACTAACCATCTTGGTAGTGGACGTAGATCGTTTATCGATTGAACCACTCCAAATAGCGTGTTCTTACTTTTTGCATTTATATTTCTTGTGCTTACTAATTATTTATCTTTGTCTCTGTTTGATCTTTATTTAGTTATCCATTATTGTGAAATAGTGTTTGGAGTTAACAAAGTCAAAACCACACTTGTTTGTAAGACTGCACTTACCAAAACCGCATATAAAAACCGCATTTTACAAACCGCCTCTAAAACCGCTTTACACTCTATAATTCCGCTGTGCATTTTACACCATCACTTGCAGTCTGTTATCAACTGCAAGAGGATTTTGTAAGCAAGAGGTTTAGTTTTTAATAGAGGGCGAAAAATTTTAAACAGCTATTCACCCCCCTCTAGCTGTATTTTCACCCTTGTTGCCACCTTTGGGACCAACAGGGGTCTTGGCTCCTATCGAGCCTCCAGCCGCATTGTCAACCATTGATTGACCATTGTCATTTAAGCCATCATAAAAGGCTTGGTTCAGTGAGGGTAGTGTGAAATTGTGTTGGGGACATTGCTTAACATTGTATTAAATCTTTCCCATGCCTCATGAAAGGGCTCCCCCACATCTTGGGAAAATGTCATCAATTTCTATCTAAAACCAGCCAAAAGATGATGTGGGTAATATCTTTTAAGGAACACATTTTGTAATTCTCACCAAGTACTAATGCTGCTCGGTGCAAGCATCATCAACCATGTTTTAGCCACTCCCTTAAGAGTGTAAGGAAAACACTTCAGTCTAATTTGCTCCTTAGTCACTCCCTGTCTTAACAAAAATTGAGCAACAACAATAATATACTCTTTAAGGAACGTAAGTGCATCCTCACCAGGCAATCCGTGAAAGCTTGGCAACATGGCAAAGTATTGTCCTTTGACCTCTAGATTTTTGGCTGCATCGGACTGACTATTATGCAAGAGGTAGATGTGTCTACCCTAGGTCTCAGGAAATCATTCATAGTTTGTGCCGGTGGTTCTGCCATCTCGGCTTTCTCTTCATCTACCTCGGTGGTGGAGGGTTCTGATTCGATGTCCGAATCCGAGAAAAGGGGATTAAAGAGGGGATTGCCCTCAAATACTTCCTCTAGTCTATTTATGTTATCGTCCAATGGCACCAATGTAGGCTTCAAAGAATGACGACCTTGCATTCACTACCTAACTTACTTGTTTACTTGCAACAAGTCCCCGGCAACGGAGCCAAAAACTTGATGGAGGAAAACTCCCTCTTGTAATAAAAACCGAGCAAGTGTACTCACTACCGGTGTAGCAGTATGCAATTGCAGGGGTCGAATCCACAGAGACTCGTTGGTAAACAAGTGAAGTAAACGCAGTGAATTTTGTAACCAAAGTTTATAGATTTGATTTAGAACTAAAAGCATAAAACAAATAACAAAAATTAACTAAACGAGAAAACAGATTATGAGCAGAGATTCGTAAATTGGATTTCACTTCACCATCATTCTATGCAAAATTTCACTTATTAAACATCAACTCAACTTCTAGGGTTCATTCACTTTAGCTAGGATCGACACGGTTAGGTGGCCGGATTACAATCCTAAATACTCTCTTAATATTGTGAATTCTATTACGGTTCCACAATATGCCAAGAATACGTTAAGCACATAAGAATTAAAGAACCTAACGTTGATCCGATTCTATTACGGCACAGAACAAGTTATTCAATTAATAGCAGTCTATGTATCAAAATCCCAAATTAATGGCGAATTCGATACCCAATTATTCAAAGATGAGTTCGTATCTTAACATATGTCTCGAATCTAAGAATAAGAAATTAAAATCTATTAATGAACTAGAAGGAATTAAATAGAAAATATTAAAATATTATTGCATAGAAATCCGGTGAAGATCAAAACAATCTACAAATCAAAGAAATTTAGCTACTCATAATTTACAATAATAAAACCTGAAATGATGAATTGTTCTTCTCTTCAATGAAATTCAAGAAAAGCATAAAAATCTAACTCTAAAATCTATGATATGGTCTCATCTCCCTTAAACTGTCGTGGCTGCTTATTATATAAAGAGAATTAGGGCAAAAGCTGTAGCAAAATCTTGTGAAAGGTCGAGAATGCCCTTGAAAACTGGTGCAAAACTGGTGCTGAAGACGTCGGAGAGCGGCCGCCCAAGTGCCTGGCGCGTCCGCCCTAATTGGCCGAGACTTTGGCCGTGAGATTTTGCTAAGCCCATTCCTTCCAACCTCGGCCCAAATGCTTCCCTCCTGGCTTGCCTTGGCCCCAAATGCCTAGCAGCTTTCTCGGCCATGCCCATCATTCTTCGGCCAACCTTCAGCAATGCAATGGCCTCATTTTGGTATAACTAATATTCGTTTCGTCTCCCGATTTTCTCGTCGCACTTTGATCGCTATAATGACTTCTTTTGCACTTCGCTCTTTGGGACTTTGTGTTTCATTTTAACCCACGAATTTTTATAAATTAAATTCGTCCAAAAATTCCATATTTCCAGTTCAGTCCCTGAATTTTCCAATATTTCCCATTTAGTCCTTGGACTTCCAAATGTCAGTTTTGTCCCAGATTTCAGCATTGTTGCGCTTCAGCCCCTGAACTATCAAAACACTAACAAACCATATCAAATATACATAAAACTCGGAAATCAAACACAAAAAAAGCCTAAAAGTGCATCATTTGGATGGGTAAATACACATCCATCAGTTACATTATTTTTTTATTTTTTCTTTTTATTTTTGGATTTTTATTAATTAAATTTTGATGTTCAAAAAGTTTATTTTCTTATATTTAGAGTTTGTGAAATCAAAAGGTTTTTAATAAAAATCCTTAATTTTTTCTAGCTAAATGTAATTATGAAATTTCTATTATTTTAAAGATTCAATTTTATTTGATTTTGATTTTCAAATTTGAAAATCCAAAATTCTCGAATATTTCAGTAATTTCTTTTTGTTTCTGTTATTTAAAAAAAAAACTGGCTGGATTTAATTAGTTGAGAGATGTTGAGGTAGGGATAATGATGAGTTACTTTGAAGTTGTCAAATCACTCCTATTATCTCTCCCTATTACCTTTAATTACCCACCTTCCTCTACTATCTCTTTTCACCGCTCTCTCTCTCTCTCTACACTTCGTCTCTAGCTCTCTTTAAAAAACCTTCCATCTTCATCTTCCTCCTTCCCTACAATTCACCATGGTCAGCCCATCCAAGAACTCACAAAATGCATCTCCTATGGATATATCTCCATTAGCCCCTTCAAGTGTTGCCATTCCGATGGAGACATCACATGCGGCAATACTATCCGCAACACCTTCCACAACACCAAATCTAGAAATTGTTGTGTCGAGTCCTCCTCCCTCTCATGTATCTATGATCATCCCTGAAACCTCTCCTTCGGTTAAGCTCACATTGGCTTTTCTTAAGAGGACAAGGAAGAGGAAATAGGTTGATGCCCCTTCTAGGGCTAGATATGCTGGTAGGCGTCAATCTTAGCGTATCAAGACTCTATCAAGACCAAAAGGAGCAGCCTCCAACACGCCTGATGACCCGGTGGAGATAATTGATGATGAATCAAGTGCCTTTTTCGAGGTGTCTTCTGAAGAAGGTTCGGACGAGAATTTCAAGGCAAGCAAAGAAAAATCCTCTTCTTCTAATGATGATGCTTGGTTAGAGGATGATTTTGATGAGCCACTAGCTCAAGCCCAACAAATATTGGTCAAGAAACAAAGGACTCAATGAAGTGTTGCTCAAGTGTTGCCACCGAGACAACACCGGTCCCAACACATGCAACAACAACAACAACACAAGGAACCACACCCTACACCACACCCATAGCAACACCTGAGGTATCTCCTACTCCTTCTCCGGACTCTAGAGATGAACATATGTCTTTTGGCTTTTATGAACTTCCTTTTTATCTGAAGAGTTTTATAGTGAATTGAATTTGGACAAATGGGTCCAAGATTCAGAAAAAAAGGATCCTAAATGAGAGAAATATTGATGTGATCAAGTTCAAAAGCTTTGGGATTTATCAATTTTTGGAGGATAAGAACTTTTTGCCATCGGTTACTAAGGTTTCAAAGTGTGTTGAGAGTGTGGTGAGGAATTTCTATGCCTATTTGCGTGAGGACATAGATGATAGAAATATCCCCCCATTATGGGAAAATCTTTGTGAAGGGAACCATTTTTGATTTCAATGCTTCGGTGATTAATAGGTTCACGGTCTTCCAAATGTTGATGATGAGAGTGTGGCTATTAAGCCCAATACCTTGGCTAGCTATCTCACGGGTGGGAGGATGGTTGTGTGGAGTGATCATTTTAGAGAAGCTCACCTCACTTTTCTGTTTTGTGATCTTCATAATCTTTGCATAACCAATTGGCTTCCAACCGTCAATGAGAACACCATTACCCTAGAACAAGCTACTTTGTTGTATAAGTTTGGGAATATACAGAGAGTAAACTTTGGGAGAGTGGTTTTTACCCACTTAGCTGCTTGGGCAAAGAAAAAGAAAGCCTCCGCATACCTTTTCCCATCCCTCATCTTCAATGTTCTTACTTTCCAATCCCTAACCCTATGAAATGATGATCACTACACTGAGAGCCCCATTTACTATAAGATCAACAAGCATTTCATTGAGGGAGATAGGCACAAAGATCTCCATTGGGTTTCAGCTGCTACTGCACCTCCTACTGCTGCTCCAGCTCCAAGTGTTGCCCCAAGTGTTGTTCCGAGTGAAGGCAACACTCAAGGCAACACTCCACCAATTATGATTGATGCTTTTGTTGTACTTAATTTTTTTCATAGGTAAATGAAGCACATAGATTCCTTAATGCAAGGGTGGCTGGAGATGAGAGCAGCCATGGAACAGATGGTAGATTTGATTTCTTCCAAAATAGGGGGGATCAAAGATGTGATGTTAACAAAGCTGGTCCAAGTGGTACAAGGGCTGAGGGAAATGAAGGTGGAACGAGGAAGGGCGAGGGCTGATCCTCAAGCTGATCCAACCTCCGAAGATTAATGGTTATATGTTTCTTGAAATTATGATTATCTCAAAAACAATTTTTTATTTGTTGGTTTGTTGGTTAAACAATGTTTGCTTTAATATTAGTTTAAAATGTCTGTTTTGTTGAACACTTTTAGACTTGGGGATGTTTAGTGGTTAGTTTATAAAATTTTTTATTTGGTTTGTTTTAAATCTTGGTGGATTAAGGGGGAATAATATATTTCGGGGGAGATATAATCTTGAATTATTTGACTAACATTCTTTTGCAGGAACATCACTTTGTATTTTGTGAAGAAATGTGTAACTAAGGGGGAGATTGTTAGTGTTATACCAGTGTTGCTATTGGTGTTGTCTCGAGTGTTGCTACACCAGTATTGTCACTGGTGTTGCCTCATGTGTTGCCGTTGTGTTGACAGTTTAAAATATGGATAATTGCTACATATTATTCATAAATTACAAAGTGATAACTAATTATTATATATCTGCTATATGTTTGTTTGGTTTATGGTTGAACAGGTCAAAGACAAGGCTCTAGGCGTGACTTACGAGGGAGAAAAGAAAGTTACAAATAAATCATTATTTATGTGTAAATGTATTGACCAAGTAAATATTGTTAGAGGGTTATCTACTTAGGAGAACAGAAGATAAGGCGTACAAGGCTGTTGCAGCTTGGCGGTACAAGTGGTGAAGCCTAGGAAGACTTAGTCTTCAACAAACAAGGAAAGTGGAGCTAAAAATGGGGATTTTATCTCATGGCTGTTTTTTTTTTTTTTTGGGTTAGTTTGAGTAGGCTAAAAGTTCTAGGAGCCTATAAATAGTGCAAGCATTCGACATCTTCATTCACCCAATTCAGAAGTTGAGATTTGCACAAGTTAGAACACGACTCTTCAAAGGTTGCACTACCATGTGGCTGGGCAACACATTGTCCACACCAGTAAGTTATCGTGTATAACTTTCATTTCTAGAGTGTTAGATAGATTGTTCTTGTAAAGAGTGTGTTCTGGAATAGTTGTTCCACTATACTATTGATTGAAAATCATTAGAGAACTTTTCAACCTTGTAACGAAAGTATATTCATATTGAAAGGTCTTGCCATCCGGGTAAAAAGAAAATAATTGAGATTTTTAAAGCATCAAAAATAATAAAATGAATACAAGAGAATAGATTTTTCTCAAGTTATACATATATATATATATATATATATATATATATATATATATATATATATATATATATATATATATATATATATATATATATATATATATATATATATATATATATATATATATATATATATATATATATATGTGTGTGTGTGTATATGTATAACTTGAGAAAAATCTATTCTCTTGTATTCATTTTATTATTTTTGATGCTTTAAAAATCTCAATTATTTTCTTTTTGAATTGGTGTGAAATTGTGTTGTTATTAGTATTATCAATACTATTGACAACACTTATGAGTTTTTCTCACTTGTCTAACCCATTGACAATTACAGTATAATCTATTAATTTGTTTCAGTGATCTAGAAGTTTGGTACACAAGTTTGTAATCTGTATTATGCCTTCTGGCATAATAAGATACGTTCTCTCCCTCTTCTAGTGAATGTAGCTAACGCAATATTATTGAATCACGTAAAATATGTGTATTTTTATTATATGTTTATAATTTATAAGACATGTTTTCAAAATGCGCGATGACATTTGTGTAAATATATGAAACTTTTTAGACTAGGACTGGCATTATATTCAACGCTACCACCGACTATATTTAACACTACAACTAACAATGTTTAACACTACCATCCGCACTATTTAACTATACAACTGACAATCATTAACACTAACACTCGTCCTCTTTTAGCAAATGTTAAAAATAACAATTTGAATATTTGTAAGTACCACTTTAAATATTTATAAGTGTCATTTTAAATCTGACACTTTATAATATTAGAACTGACAATTACGTGAAACCTGTTGTTCCATTTCTTAGTGTAAAACACGTTTTTGTTTTTTATAAGACTGACTTCTCTCTTTATCCCAAAATAAATATATATTTTGATTTTTTATCAAGAACAAAAAATAACATTTATTTTGATACTAGAAAGAATTGATCTCTAACATAACATTCTTCATACTTACTCTGGAGGATTGAAATTCAAAATAAAAAGGCAAGGAAGACGTAGTGAGAACTGAGAAGAGAGTAATTAAATGAAGAATTGCCTTTCTCAAAACCTAATAAATGTAATACTGAAAGCATCCAGATTTGCTTCAGTATGCTTTTCCATCGTTTCTTCACTTTTGAGTTAATATCCCCAACCTCCTTTTTGTTCTTTGGTTGTTGGCTAATTCAATGCCCCCTCCCCCAACCCTCTTCAAAATCTCTCTCTCTCTCTCTCTCTCTCTCTCTCTCTCTCTCTCTCTCTCTCTCTCTCTCTTTTGTATGTATATAAATATATGAATGCAATTTTGGTCCTTACTAATACATGACTCCCTCATGGCATCTTCTCTATATCATGTTATGTAATTTCCACCCTTCTCCCCTTGATTTAACTTCTTAAAAGTTGGCATTCCAACTTCACTTTCCTCTGGTTTCAAACACATCTCCCACCATATATAGGTAATTTTCTTATACTATTGTGCATCACATGACTTGTGGGCTGAAATAGAGGTAGGAGGAGAGATTTGTGTCAGTATAACAATAATACGAGATGTTGGTGCGGTTCAATCAGAAAAATGTGCTCTTATAGAACTTAGAGCTCCGTTTTGTTTGATTGAGCCGTGCCAATATCACGTATGACATCTATAACTACTGCATGATATCATAATTCTCCTCCCTCTTCCTCCCTCCCTGCATATCCTCTATGAAGTAATCTGTTCTTTTTATGTTTTAACATCTCTAATATCAAGAAATCTCCCATATGGTACATATACTTGTTGAGGATTGGTGTAATACTCGCTACACATTAATATTCTACAATTCATATTTTATGTTCAAAATATGATGCCAAAATCTTGCAAAAAACTAGTTTTTTCGTAACATAAGAAAAAAACTAATTTTAAAGCACTAAGTCTAACTAATAAGAGTGATGAACTGTTCTGAAAACTAGTTTTTTTATAACATTTTTTAAAAAAAAACTAGTTTTTCACAAGAGTTACTCAAATATGATAGTTTTCTTGTATATTGTAGAAAAAAATATTTTACTACAAATTAAAAAATTATAAAGCGATAAAAAATACAAAACTAATTTATTTACATGAATCGGATGGAGTATCTAATTGGTATTATGGTAGTAGGTGAGGATGGACCTTTTCATTTTCTTTTGTTGGGAAAGAAAATCTTTTAGGTTGAAGTACTTTAAGAAAATTATGAAAAGGTCCTACGCTTTTTAGACAAAGTAGTTGATACTCCGTCCCCCAAAATACTTGCAGTTATAACCCAAAATACTTGCAGTTATAATCCCAAATAATTTGCAATTATAAGAGAGATGTTTGTATCAAAATACTTGTCGTTTTGAAGTTTTTCATGAAACTTTGACACAGTTTGACTTAACTACCATTACTTGTGATTGGATAGTTGACATTATAATGTACTTGAAATATTTAAATGATAATTTAGTATATTTGATATGTATTAATTGATTTTCTTAAGATGTGTGAAAAGTCATAAAAATATAAGTATTTTGGGACGAAAGAAATATTATAGTTAGATATAATGATTTTTTCTTGTGACATTATTAAAGCTATTTTCAAAAATTTACTTAAAAGATTTTTTTTTTTTTTTTTGAAGAAAATATACTTAAAAGATAAAAGCCATAGAAAGAGTTGGTCTTATAAAAAACTAGTTTTTTTTTTTTAAGATAAGAAAAAACGTGTTTTCAAAACAAACGGTGGCATTTTTGTAATTACACAAATTTGTGCCATCCCAAGCTCCGATCATCTTCTCTGGCCATCCCAAGCTCCGATCGTTCTCCGGCGTTCACTCAGTTTGAGTATTTAGTAACTTACAATTCGTGCCCTAGTTCCGCCATTAATGTCCATTGTCAACTCTGCTTCGTTACATAATTGATTGGTACTTTATTGATTGGTACATAATTAATTGGAGATAACTGTGTGATTTGATTCCATAGCTCTTCGTTTTTTCGTTGGATAAACAGAATGTCCTTCAATGGTGTGGAAAAAGGGTTTAATTTCTTTGAAGTTTGGATCAATTCAACGAAGCGGTGCATGTGTAACAAAGTGCCGGTGCAGGTGTAAAAAAGTGTCGGTGTTAGTGTAATAAAGTGCCGGTGTTAGTGTATCAAAGTCTTTGGTGTTAATGTAAAACAAGTGCCGGTGTTAGTTTAACAAAGTGTCGGTGTTAGTGTAACAAAGTGCCAGTGTTAGTGTAACCAAGTGCCGGTGTTAGTTTATAAAGTCACTTAATATACATGCACTAGCACTTTTTACACTCGGCATTCAAAAATACATGGACTGCATTTGAAAACACATTCTTGGCACTCAAAAATGCATATACTGGCACTCAAAAACACTGATAATTATTTTTGCTGATATTCAAAAAAACATGAACTGGTATTCAAAAAAACATGGACTGGCATTCAAAATTACAAGAACTGGCATTCAAAAATACATTGACACTCAGTTACACACTTACTGGCACTCTATTATACACTAACGGGCACTCAATTATACACCAACGGACACTTGATTATACACTAACGGGCACTTGATTATACACTAACGGGCACTCAATTATACACCAACGGGCACTTGATTATACACTAACGGGCACTCTATTATACACTAACGGGCACTTGATTAATCACCAACTGGCACTTGATTAATCGTTATAATTAACAACAGGTGCTTCAGTCATATCCAAATCCTCACCATTTTCCCCATTCGGAAATCCCCAATCAAACTTCTGCAATAAATTCGCAAGCGCCGACCCAATCGTCACCGCTGCAAACGCAATCCCAGGACACCCCCTCCGTCCCGATCCGAACGATATCAATTCAAAATCAAATCCTTTGTAATGGTAATGGAGTGTGTAAACAGAAGGTTTCTTTGATTACGACTCTCAAATAGTTCATCTTCTCCAAGTCATCGTCGGTTATGTGTTGTCTGCCGCCGATTGGTTTCTGGGATCGGAGAGGGGATTGGTGTTGCCGGAGAAGGAGAAGACGGTGAGGGCGATTGCAATTGGGGTTGCCGTAGACGAAGAAGACGCGATCTTCCCCTTTGCGTATAAAGAGAGAGAGGAGAGAGAGAGAGGTTACGTAACTGTGTGTTGTTATTAGGAAGACGGTAAAACACGTTTTTTGTTAAGTTAACAAAAAACGCGTTTTTTATAAGTTTTTGGCCCATAGAAATCATATTGTATATTTGTGTATGATTTAAAAAAAAAAAAGGAAAAAAAAAGGAAAGAAAAATGAGGGATATGATTAGACTTTAAAAATGAGTATCACGTTAACTATTATCTTTCACTCAAAATATATAAGTGTCATTTCAAGTTTATTTTGATTTGGAAAAAATGGTGAGAGAAGGAAGGGAGGGAAAAGAAACATTTATTTGGAAATATAACATGTTCAAACATAACTTATAAACTATTCAAAGATCATGATAGAATACTGAATACATCCCCTTCCAAAAATTAAAAGAATGGTGTTGTTTCCCTTACCTCCTCCCCTGAAAATTAAGGTCTTCTTATACAAAAAAAAACCATGGAGGATCATCTCCGAGAGAGACCTTCCTATCGATATATATCCCCCTCAAGAAAATGCCTTTCTTACGCACCCTTCCCTCCTACCTTAAAATTTGGAGCTTATAACTTCTACGTAAGAATAAGTCCGGCCAATTAATGAGTGAGCCCGCTCAAAAGCGTTTGTCATTGGAAATGTGGTCAGGTAGCTCATATGATTGCCCTCCATAAATTGCTCTCTTTCTCGCCACAACGCTTGTGGATTTCCCTCATCCTTTCAGGAGAGTTGCATATTCCACTGCATGCCCAATCAAATGTTGCTACACATGTGTGCCCTATAAGGTTCTTCCATTCGCAAACTGCAACAACAGTATACATTTATATATTTTAGTTTTTACGAGTATAAAACATCTGATAGAAACTATATCTGTCACTATTTTGTTCAGTTTCAAAACAAGAGGCTGAATTCCACATATAGATGCTAGAACCATGTTCTTCTAGATTTACCATCTTTTTCTATTAAGAAATTTTTGGAGAAAGGAAGAAGGATATATATATGTACGTGTATATATGTAAATATGTATATGCATATATGTGTGTGTACACACACACACACACACACACACATATATATATACACGTAGTTCTGGGATTTACCTGGCGGGGTACCACAGCAAAGGCTCCGATCATTAACATGCTCCACATCTAATCCAATCACCCAAGTCCCCAGGGAAACATCTTCATTTGCATACTTATGCAGTACATCTCTGAAATTTTAAAAGAGCAGAAAAGAAGATATGCATATTGAGCAACAAAAGTACTCTAATGGTCTGTTTGGCAACCTAAATGAATTCCATGGAATAAAATTACTCTTCCAGTTCAAGTGTCATGGCTTGATATTGGGTTGCCAAACATACCCTACGTATGCACGGGCATAAGCCTCTGTTGACTAAAAATGGAAATGAAGCACGGTACATCAAAAATTTTGTTTAATTCACGGTGAAAATAAAAAGTAGCTTACTGATTTTTTGATATATAAAGGGCCAATTCCTTTGATATAGCATATAGTTGACCTCCAGCATGACGGAAGTAATTGTTTCCCTGCTCACCGAATTTCCAATACTCAGGTTCACGATATTTTACTCCCCTGTTTGTAAATTGAAACCCCTTTAAAATACAAGTTAAAAGAAAGATAATTAACAATTAAAAATATGAAGTAGCCGCCTTACTTCTCATATAATACTGGACCAGATTTCATGCAGCCAATGTACAAGCGAGGTTTGTTGTTGTGGCTAACTAAAGTTCTTGCCAGTGCTCCTGAAAGAATATCAAGCATTTATAAACTCATAGTCCTCCATGACATAACTGAGTTAGCCCGTCTCATTTTCATTCAGACATTTTAAAATGTTTATTTGATTTTTGTAAAGATTTAATAGCAAAGATGCATAAATATTCTTGCTATCCACTTTCTAAACTCTTAATTTTGCAAGTATATAACGAGTAGTGAAAATTTTGGGGACAAAGTTTTTTAGAGAAAAAAAGATATTCATTTTGGGACAAAAAATTCTTGAAAATAGATAATCAATTAGGGACGGAGGGAGTACCTATATTTACATGGATATCATCATCAACTTTGACATAAAAATCTGCATCCCATGTAGCAACAGCCTGGGAAAAGTATAGCTTTGTCTTGGCTGACAAGGCTAGATATGCTTCTATATGATCCTGCACAAAGTCCGATCGAAAAAAGACAAGTTAATATCCCTATAACTTTCTCAATGAGTTTGTGCAGGAAACAGGAAAACTTTGTAGAAAGACAGGAGAAAATTCATTTACCAGCCTCATGAAATCACCATACTTCTTTTCCTCTTCATCAATAGATTTATCAAGAATTCCACCAGGTGTTCCACTAAGGAAAAAAGACCGTTAAATAAAGTTCATTCATCAGGTAAAAACTCAAAGAGTGTATTGATTAGCTAATAATTCGCACCTGTGACCAATTACAAAGCGTATGACAATGCCCTTTTCTTCTTCTAGCTTCTTTCTTTTCTCCCCTGGTTTTATATTCCCAAAGAACGATAGAGATCAAATCAGAAAAATGGTACTCCCTCCATTTTTAAATGAATGTCGATTTTTTTTCTTCATATTTGCTCTTGATTGAGAGCAAACATATATACAAAAATCGACATTCACTTAGGGACAGAGGGAGTAAATGGCAAGGTTTTAGACTACCAGCAAAATGAATACCTTGTGGCATCCAAGTTGCCCGAACTGACTCTCTCCTTTTTCGGCTACTAAAGGCTGTATTAATTCCTATGACCACTAAATATTTTTTTCTAGAGTTTGATTCAACGGTCTCTGATGATGAATGTCTAAATGGAGACTTGTTCTGTCCTACTAATGCAGCCAACTGTTCTTGAAGAGTTTTGATCTTGTTATCAAGGGTTCTGGAACAAATAAAAATTAAAAGTTAAAAAAATAAAAAAAATAATGCTCATGACACTCTTCAGAAAAGGGTACCATAGTAGCGAAGCTTACTGGATCGATCGATATAATGTTGAATCTACTGCTGTGTTGTTGTAGCCACTGCTGGAAAGTGTCTGATGAAAATAAAATGAAAGACCAAGAATGCTATAAACACATCAATGCCTTGGCTAGAAAAAGTGAACGGGGCGCTGAGGAATGGTTACAGATACTAATACAGTAATACAAGAACTATCATGAAAGAAGACAGACTTAATTAGTAGTAAAAAATAAGGAATTTTAGATATACTCACAACTAAGTTTCCGCTTTGACCATTTGTTGCTAGCCTAACAAAGCCATTACCTTCGGGCACCATCCACATCCTGAAACCAGTTTCATAAGAGTACAGCTTAGCGTTTAATTTGATGAACATCGGAAATACAGTGATAAAATACAAAAAGCAAATAGCGGAAATCAGTAATCAGATTTGGTTCTTGAATTCAAAATTCATAATATTCAATACATTATAACTGGTGCTGAGCTAAATTAAGAATCAACAGAAAGGTCTTCACCCTATTCAGGTCCATCTATATTGTGCACATTTATACTATGATGCTCGGACTCGGGTACGAGTGTCCGACCGGATATGGATTCGAGTGTCGGATCCTCCAAAATTTTAAGATATTACACCAAATTTAGTGTAAAAATAACCACACCCATGCCCACACCCACACCCATGTCCTATCATCTGGACACGGGCGCCTTAACAAAATGGAAGGGACTAAGCATCACAGCATTTATATGCTCTCTTTGTCCCAAAATGAGGATCACAATTGACTTGCCAATGTTTTTAAGGAATTTGTAAATTACTAGTTGTATTATGATAAAGTTGCACTAGAACTATACTCCCTCCGTCCCACGTGAATGCAAACGTATTTCTATTTTGGTCCGTCCCACGTAAATGCAAACTGCCCAAAATGGAAACAAATTTATTATTTTATATTCACCCTACCCCACCCACTCATTCTCTCTCTTCATTTTCCACCATACAATTTATTCAACCAACCTACTATTAACTCCATTCATTCTCTCTCTTCATTTCCTACCATACATTTTCATTATCTTAATAATATTTCTTAGTTATTGTGCCCACCAAAATGGTTTACATTCACATGGGACGGAGGGAGTATTCATTATTTAAATCAGGTGTATTGTTGTGAATAAGGGATTTGTTTACTAGTATTTATTTATTCCTTTATCATCTTGAAGGTACAAGAAAATAAAATTACATCCTTAAAAAGTTGTCATTGTAAAATGCAGAATAATAAGTTTGGTCAAATTGGCTTCCTTCCTGGAGGGAAAAACTCAAGAACAACAGAAACAAACAGGCCAAAAATCAGAGCATTTCCTAGCTGATCAACTATTAAATTCCACATATATGATAATCCAAATCAAAATTCACATTAAGTAAATGAACATCAATTAACCCTAACATAAATGGCTCAAAGTTCTAATTTTTATATATGTTTTCAAAAACTCAAAAGAAATAGTAAATCAAAAAAAGAAACCCTTTTTAGATAAACCCACATAAGAGAAAATAAAAAATAATAGAAATTACCTATTACTGAACAACATTCCTGCACAAAAACTGACAATCCAAAGAAAGATTGTCCATGTTTTATATGAAAAATTTCTGGAGGCCAAGTCTCCAACCAACACCTTGTTCTTGGATGACATTTTTCTTCTTCTCTGTCACAAATGAAGCACCTGAGAAGAACCCTGTCCCTATTTTTTGGAGGAAAGAAAGATTAATGATATAAAATTTATTTGAATTTTTTTGGTGAAACCATATGGCCAAATTGGCTTCACATTTTCTCTCTCTATCTCTCCTCTCCTTTATTTATAGAGTGAGAAATTAAGAGAAGTTTATTTCCATCAATTTATTGTCCTAATTAATGAATGTTTTGTTGTAATTAGTAACATACTGTATGTTCTTAAATGGACAAATTGCACTTTTCCCTCTTTACATGCACATGCAGTTGCAATGTGCTACCTAATGAATTAAAAATTACAATTAAGACCACCATGTTCACACAAAATTGCAATCCAGAGCAATTTTGAATGTGTGTCAAATATAACGGACGACAGTTAACTACCTTTAACGAAATTGACAAAAATGTTAACAATCTTCTATAAAATTTGCAAAAATTTGCATTGGACACCCATGAATTCAACAAATTTTCAATAATTACAATTCCGTTAATTATATTTACATAACACCTAAAAAAAATTAATTGTGTAAATTTATTTTGAAAAATATGATATGGATTAACATTTGATTTTTATCAATAATACCCATCTCGTCTCTTTACCACCCCACCAACCACTTCATTAACAAAACAACACCAACCACCAACGCCACAAAAAATCAAAATGGAACTCATATTCCCAGGAGTACAACCTCAACATCATGTAGAATTTTCAAAGAACCTGTTACGCTTTTCATCCACTTTGTTAACATTTTTTAACTGCCGTCCATTATATTTGACATACATCCAAAATTGCTGTGAATTGCAACTTAGTGTGAACATGATGGCCTAAATTATAACTTTTGGTATATTATTTACTACATTGCAATTGCAACTGCATGTAAACTTAATAGCACAAAAGTGCAATTTGCCCATCCAACTTTGGTGGCAGTTCATTATGTGGTTGTTACATGTTTTGGGGTTATCTCATGTACAAATTAATTATTTTCTAAATTAGTGTCAATAACAGCATAATCCCATCTGTCAATTTTTAGTAATTCACTATTATTATCGATTAAATTTTTTTTCTGTAAATTTTCAAGACAAGTTATGGAAAGTAATTAATAAGATTGTTCTGGAAATTAATAAACTTTAAAATTATGTAGTACTTTTGAGATGTGTATCTGTAACTAGCATGACTTTTAAGAAATTAGATTTTTAGAGGATATTGGCCAAATAAATAGAATACACTTAAATGAATCAGTTTCAGCAGATTAAGAAATAAGAAAGAAAAAATATATGGTCTAAAATTTAATATAGATCCTCTATATTTAATTTCAAGCCACGTTATTAAGGGGCAAAACTATAAAACTTGTTACCGTACTTTGGGTTCACATAAATATTTGCCACTGTACTTTATTTTCATCAATTTTGTCAATGTACTATATGTTTTGCCATCATTTTCTTCCTTCATCCAAACTGATGTTAGAAACTTAACAAAATGTTAAAATTTTAACAAAGTGTTATATCCATAATTAAAATTTTAACAAAGACAATGAAAATGTTAAATATTTTTTTAATTAAAATTATTTTTGTAATTATTTCTTGAAAAAATATATTTTAAAATAATTATTTTAACTATCATTTGAAAATTAATAATTTTTTTTGAAAAATAAGCATATGATATGTTTTTAATATCTATTATTTGAAAAAATAATTAATTTATTAATAATAATTAATTTAAATGTTATTATTATGATATTTGAATTTAAATAAAAGTAGAATTGTATAAAACATATATTTTCTTAATGTTGAAAATTCAGGCCACCACCTCCTAGGATATTCAGACTTTAAGAACAATCGATATAAATACATTTTCATTTTGTTGCTATATACAGAAATAAACATTTGAGTTATTTTTAAAATACTAATATTAAAACAGAAACATTTTTAAAAAAATAATAATTTTTATATTGATATTAAAATAATTTATTTTAAAATATATTTTTACCAAATAATTTTAAATATATATTATTTTTAAAAATATTTCACATTTTCAATGTCTTTGTTAAAAATTAACATTTTCGTTATGGTCATAACATTTCGTTAAAATTTTAACCTTTTCATTACGTTTCTAGCATCTGTTTGGGTGAAGTAAGAAAATGACGGCAAAACTCATAATACAATACAGTGACAAAAATTGATGAAAATAAAGGGAGAGGAACATAAGAGAAAAATGAAATATATACTTGTCACATTTCAAATTCACCCCGCAAATACTTTCCCTTATCGGAGAAACTGTTAGCTATCTCAAAATAAATTTCGCATTTTAATTAATTTTGATTGAACTTTGAACAAATAAGGAAGGAAATCTAATAATTTTCATGAAATGTAAGAAACCTCTATTGATGTTTCATTAAAAATGCTATCGATAATAACTTTTAGAATTTCATGAAAATGAATACATTTTGGTAACTTTTTTGTCAAAATAAAATTAAGTTATGAAAAAGGTCAAGATACAACATTCATTATGAGACAGAAAAAATATATAAATTGTATATTTAAAATTAAAATTTAATATTTATATTAAAAATATAAGAAAATGAGTTATGTATGGTACTAAAAAAAAAAGAAGCCATATATTATTGGGTATATAAATTTTAAAGCACAATTTTATGAAATATATATACCTACTTCATTAGAAGCAATCGGTTATGGCTTATGAGTACACCTCTGTTGCACATGTTTTGAGCTCTGTAACGATCTTTGCATGGAGGTTAGGGTTGGAATAAAATTAAGATTTAGGTGTGACACACTTGAGGCATGAGTCTCAAGTTTAGGATAAATGAAAAAAAAAAAATTCACTACTCACACACACACATGCACGCGAGATAAATCATAGGGAGAGATAACCTTCCCTCTAACTTCTGGGGGGATCGAACTCATGACCTCCAAGTTAAAAGTCATGAGCTCTAGCCAGCAGGCCAAATCCCCGTGTGGAGGATAAATGAATTTTGTATATTTTAAAAAGGGAAATGATAAATTGGTTTTCAATTTATAAGGGAGTGTGCCATTACCATTAGGGTCTAATATTTCAATTTTGGGTGTAAAGATACCATTTATCAATGTTGTTAGTCAGTTAGAGAGTTTTTGACGAAATTGTTAACAAAATCCATTTTAATCATATGTCCCTCGCATGTGTGACTTAATTGAGGTTATTTTTACCGATAATATCAATACTTTTGACATTGCCATCAATACTGTTTGCAAGAGAAATGATGAAAATTTCAGGCAATAATATTAAAAATAACCTTAGTTAAGTCACACATGTAGATTTAACTGGGTTTCGTTAAAAAGTTAGTCAAAAACTCTTAAAAATGGGACATGTTTGCTGCCGCGCTTCTCCAATCAAAATTGGACAAAGAAATGTAAAAACTCTATTACCATATCACCAAATGTAAAATATTTTGAAGAAATGTGAAAACACATTTTTATACTGAAATGCAATGTAAAACATTAGCATGTAAAACTTTTATAAGGTAATGTAAAAAATCTTTTGTTTCTTACATCTATTACTATATAATGGATGTAAAAAATCTTTTGTTTCTTACATCTATTACTATATAATGGATGAAGTCACTAAACCACTTTTCCCTCCAAAACTCTCACCTAGACACAATGTTGGTCAGATTCATTAGTTCTCGTTTCAATTACCAATACATTAATAGCTAATTAATATGGAGTCAATGTTCTCATTAATATCAATTAGGTAGAATAATTTTGAAAACAGCTACTGATTAATCTATAACTATATAAAAGCTGAAGTGCAAAGCACTTCAGCACACCCACTTTTTTTCCACTCAAACTAGCACCTAGACTGAAAAAAGACCAAATTCATTCTCCCCTATGTCAGTTACCAAGTACACCTCTCTTATATAACAAACATTATCCCCAAATTGCCTCACATATATAGCGTACAAAATAATAAGTTGTGCCCATTTATATTCCACTATTCTTCTCAATCTCTCTCTCCTCCCTCTCCGACGTCACTTCCCCCAAACAACCCCACCCTCTGCTGCCGTTTCCCCTCTCTATTCTTCCATGGTTGCTGCCACTCCCTCTCCCTCCTCTCTCCCTTCTTCCATGACTGTTGTCGCTGCCTCTCCAATTTCTTATAGCAAAAACTTGATTTGGGAAAAAATAAATAAATAGAAGCAAAGAATTTGAAGATCGTGGAATTTCTCCCCACCCCAACCTTCTTTTTCATCTTCCGCTAGGGTTTTATTTTCACCGACGCGATCCATATTCGTAAGCTCTTTCTCAATCTCTCATTTGATTCTTAATCTATCACCATAACTGTTATTTTACATCTACTTGTTTTCTTTTCCTGATTTTCTATGCTAAACCAAGTAAAAATTACCTACTTTAATTTTTTGTTAGGTTTGTGGTCCTTTTAATGCTTTATTTATGTTAATTTCCTTTTTTATAGTTGTTCCATCTATGGCTGAGGGAGTATGTTTCTGTAGTGAAAATGGGTGCAAGATTGTTTGCATTGATTTGTGATTGAAGACCTGTTTTGGGATCTCTCTTTGGCTTTATTGTTTGGTCACATTTGCATTTATCTATTTATTGCTTCAATTGCATGTTACTCTTCCATTCGTCAAATTTTTGAAACGGTGTTTTGTCTTGTTGCACACTAATTATACTTTTGATTGTCTATTTTGTCCTGTTATAGCTTGGTACGTTCTATATGACAGTACGATCAGTATGATATAAGGATCGGCTTCACAACTACTCATATTAAGAATTCAGGCTGAATATAGTTTATCATAGAAACATATTGTAGGTCTCTGAGTAGAAGATTCACCATTTAATCTTTGATCAAAATTTGCAGGTTGTTTTATAGTTTATATTAACGCCTTAGTGATACATCGGCAATTACACATACTCCCTCCGTCCCGGAGAACTTTACCCCTTTACTATTGAGAACAAAAAATAAGAAATAATGTTATTAAAGTATGTGTTGTGAGTGGGAGGAGAGAGAATGAGTGGAGAAAATAGTAAATTTGAAAAGTGTTGTGAGTGGGAGGAGAGAGAATGAGTGGAGAGAATAGTAATTTTTTTTTCCTTTTTAGGAAAGTGGGACTTTAAAGTGGGACGCCCAAAATAGTAAAAAGGATAATGTTTTATGGGACAGAGGGAGTATAGCTCACAAACACATATCCATGGTTATAATTTGACTTATAATTGATTATGTGGGCAGTGAGAACTGCAAATCGTTTCCCACAAGTAGACCCTGTTGTCAGCTTGGACTCATTTTCATTCTCTTTGTGCAGTAGCTTAAGTGGAAATAAGCTCAATGGTCCCATTCCTAAATCATTTTCCAAGTTGTTGAGCATATTATCTTGGAACTTAACATTCAATTTTCTCTCTTGGTTCCAATAGCATATGAAGATGTGTCATTCTTAACCTAATCTCATATCTTTAGGAAAAAGGATCTGTTGAAACTAAGGACCAGGAGGGTAAGGCTGATGCACGAACTGCTAAGCTTGAGAAGCAGGTGATATGCTTCATTGTTACATGTTGATTCTTCCTTGCATTGCTGCACACCTCTAAATATGTTCTTCTCAGGTTGAGATTCTTATAAAGGAAATAGCACAACAGAACATGAGAAAGGAAGCACTGGAAAGGCGAGCAAATCTAGCTGATAAGAAAATTGAGGAACTGAATTTGAAACTTGAGAATGTAAGTTCACTTTATAACAGGAATCAAATTTTTTTTATTTATCTTCTGAGGATGTTGTTCCACTTACAAAACCTTTTAGTTATAACAATGATGTTTGCTTTCTTTTGTACATGCTTGCTTTAGTTTCCACTATCATGTTCTGCTCTTTTGGTTGATATTTCTTTACCATTCTGATGGAGGGTATTAGATAATAATGTAGCTGTTGTTGCATTTTTTATACCCATTACCCCTTTCTTGTACGTTAAGTAGTGGACATTGTTGTGCTACTCATCTTTTGTAGCAACCTTTACATAGCACTCACCTACATTTTTCTGTATCAATTTGTGTTTATTGAGGTGTAATTGGGGCCTAAGAAAAGATGGCAATCAAATTCTTCCTCTTTTCTTGACTTTAATATTCTTGTCATTGCCAGCTTCAGAGGATTAATGATGAACAGAAGATGAGAATTCGTAAGACACAACGTGCTCTCCAAGTAGATGAGGTTTGTTCACACTGTATTTTTGGCAACATTATCATTTCCCTCAATGTTGATAAATTATTAATGTCAAGCTCTGTTCAGGAAAAATGCATGAGGGTTCAGCTTGAGGCCAGTGACTTTACAGAAAAACTGAAACGGGTAATTCCCATTTCTTAAACTTGTTTTTATGGATTTTAATTGTTATTGTTGGCATTGTAGCTGAGGTTTGAACACACTTTGTAAGAATGAAACTTACAATGGGATTTTAGTCGTATATCAATGCTAAGTTGTTTTATGAACTGTGGATTAGTAATATGTTCTGCCTCAACCATTATGTTGGTCAATGGCTGGCATAGAGTATACTCCCAAGATAGAGTTTTCTTTATAGCTTCTTTATGGGCTATGAGAATCCACTTTTCTAGGGTGTTACTATTCCAAATAGGTGGAGAGATTGGCAAGCTTTCCTTTATTATTTTTGTTAGTTCTTTTTTTGCTTTTTCCTTGTTCACCTTATTCTTGTATTTTCATGGTGGACAATTGTCCTCTTTATCACCATGTGTTTGATTACTTCATAAACTTTTTCTTTCCAAGATAGTTTGATTTGGTTATTCTCATGCAGTGTTATGTTTGATTATTTGTTGATCATTGTGTAAAAGGGTTGTATTTGGTTGCTGAGTTTACATGTGATTTTGATTTCAGCAACTGATGTTGAGGCAAAAATAATCATGAATCACATTATATCAGTATTTACTAATTATAATTTTGGTATGTATCAGTCATGGTATCCACTTGCAAAAACTTTGGCTGAGGACGCTGGTTCAAAATTTTCAAAAGAAAATGGGATTGATTCGGTGACTATACATCCAGGTTATGTTCTTGGTCCTATCTTATAGCCAACTCTCAATCTCACCTCTGAGGGTATTCTGAACCTCATAAAAACCGGTAAGTTTATGTTATATCAAGCAATATTTGTGTGATATATATATTTCTTATGTGGATATGAATAAGTACTTTGACTGTTGACTGAAACTTACTTACCTAAGCTTCTTTATTTAGTACGACAATAGAAAAATGTAGAATGAAAAGAGCTATGCATAACATATGGTTTTGCTATTTTATTGTGGAACATATATAAAGACGGATGAAGTTAAAACTTGTTATTTGTCGGTTTAATAAGGTCAATTGACATGTATATCAATAGTAGTCATACACAAGCCACATAGAAATCATATTGTGGTTAAAAGTAGGTCACATTTGCGCTATTTCTCTGGTAGAGATAAATGAAGTTTGCATTGAGAGAAATTAGTCAATGAAACACAAAAAGGGTTACCAACCTGCGAAATGCATAGTATGTTGGAGATTTGCAAAGAACATTAACATGACATTATGCTTGTCATAAAGGTCATCCCCCCCTTCCTGTGATGAGATATATTTGTTTCGAATGGTTGCATAGTAGATCAAGTTTCCTGCCATAGTTGAGTATACCTTTTGAGCAGGAATGTTATATTTTATTGAGCAGGCAGCGGTTGGTTGCTCCTCATTGGTTGCTCCTCAAACTTATTCATCATCTGAGATTTGCTTTTGGATAAGTGTGACATTATAGGATTAGATGAGGACCCCTCATCAAGGGGTTTGATGGGTCTGTCAAATATTGGTTAGATAAAAGGTCATACATCACTTATTCCCTATATTCAGGATGGTTCTCAGCTGTAACGCATAGTCAGGTGATCAAACTCATTCTGCTTTAAAGAAGGCCTGCCAGGTATTCTTTAACTTTGCAACTCTCACTTTTTGTTTGCATTTGCCTCTTAATATTATAAATTATTTTTTGTCTTAGATAGAAGGAATTTATCCGGAGAACTGTAGATTTCTGAAAGCAGAGGCCTGCGATCAATATGCTCTTTCTCCTGAATCACTAATCGAAGCGATTTCACTTGACATTGCCTCCGATTTAATTCCCTTTTTCTTGTGTGCTACGGTAAGAAACATAAACAACTCTAACTTTAGCTTTTTGTTTATAGAAATTCACAAAATTAATTTTCTTATCTATAACAGGTTGGTACAACATCATCAACAGGTGTAGATCCTCTTGCTGCACTTGGGAAGATCAGTAAGGTGACATATATCATTGAAATTTTCATGAAAATTTAAATTGACTTGTATTATTTGTATAATATACAGTTAATCAAATGTCTTGATGGAACTTGGGACAGCTATATTTTCTTTATATCTGAATAATTATTGATTCTGAAAATGAATGATTACTGACATCTAAATGAATGATTCCTGACATCATTCACATATTAACGGAATGCGGTTTCACGTGGATGCTGCCTATATTGGAAGTGCTTGTATATGTCCAGAATATCGCCATCACATGGATGGTGTTTAAGAAGTCGACTCCTTTAACATGAATGCTCATAAGTGGTTCTTGACCAACTTTGACTGTTCAACTATATGTCGAAGTGTACTACTCACTCCGTGCATTAACGAATTTTTTTTTCCAAAATAAATGACATTTTTGTGAATAAAACTGTCCCTAGATGCTACTTTACTTAAAAAAAAAAAAGACCTATAATTATTATATACTTGCAAAACTAGATGTTTAGAAAGTGAATAGTTTGTATCAAAAATAAATAAATAGTGGATAGTAAAAAAAAATTATACATTTTTGCCATTAAATCCTAAAAACATATATTCTAAATTAACTTTTATATTTTTAGTAACTCTTTTATTTAATTTCTGCTATTTGTTCAAGTTTTTTAGTCGTGCGTTTAACGCACGGGTGTAACACTAGTTATATAATGGATGAAGTCACTAAACCACTTTTCCCTCCAAAACTCTCACCTAGACACAATGTTAGTCAGATTCATTAGTTCTCGTTTCAATTACCAATACATCAATAGCTAATTAATTACTATATAATGGATGAAGTCACTAAACTACTTTTTCCTTCAAAACTCTCACCTAGACACAATGTTGGTCAGATTCATTAGTTCTCATTTCAATTACCAATACATTAATAGCTAATTAATATGGAGTCAATGTTCTCATTAATATCAATTAGGTAGAATAATTTTGAAAACGGCTACTGATTAATTATTATATAATGGATGAAGTCACTAAACCACTTTTCCCTCCAAAACTCTCACCTAGACACAATGTTGGTCAGATTCATTAGTTCTCGTTTCAATTACCAATACATCAATAGCTAATTAATATGGATTCAAAGTTCTCATTAATATCAATTAGGTAGAATAATTTTGAAAACAGCTACTGATTAATTGAGTTATTTTGGAATAAAAGAAATAATGGAGCTGTCCATTAAATGTGAGCCGACTTTGGTTGTAGAGTCCCAAAAATCAATTAATGTTACATCAGTATTCAAAATAAAATTAAAATACATTAATATTTTTTGTATAATACATAATCATTTAAAGTATATTTATATAATATTACACATCCTATACCCCTTTCAAACAACCAAACACCACCTACATCCGTTTTTTGATTCTCCGATCAAAATTCACTTTACAAGCCACCGATATCCCCCTTTGCTAATGCCAGACCACAAAATCAGTTGCTGCAACTTAGCTTTACCTTTCACAATCCATATTCAGGGGAGATTTTGAAGAATTAACACCAAAAATTAGGGATTCACCCACAAAAATTGAACATCAAATAATTGAGTTCAAGTAAGGGCATATTCTCAAGAAATAAACAGGACAAAGGATATCAATTTTTGGATAAAGATACAACGAAGAAATAATATGAATTTTTATTTTATAGATTACAAGAAAACAAATTTTACAAAGTCAAATCTGTATAACTCGAAAAAACAATTTAATCAAAAGAAATTTAGAAAATAAAAACCCGTGAATAAGATGGTGTAATAAATATTGAGCTAGCAAACGTGGAATGGCGCATGAATGTGATTTTTATACTAAGACCCATTGCTCACAACAAGGAATGAGTATCTTATGATTTTGGGGTAACTTCTTGTCGTAGCGGAAAATTTGGATAGATATCGATTATTATTACGTAGAATTTAATCAATACTATTAATTGACCTTCAACACTTAGCAGAATTTAATCGATGCTTAGGATTGGGGTGAGAGCACCCCAACTCGGGACCTAACTCGTATCCCGAGCTTGAGAAGCCCAAACTAAGAAATCCCATCTTCGATTTTCAAAAACTTTTACTTACCTTTACAAGGAAACCAATTCTCAATTTTTCCATAAACAAAATCAAATAAAATATCTCCACTTGGAGGAATTTAAACAATTACTTTAAGAACCATACTTAATTAATTACATTGAAAATCCTAATTATAAATGCAGCAAGATGCCAAACAAGGTGCAACACATAGCATGGTAGCACATAACACATTATGAAAGCGGTAAACACCTTACGTTACCTCATTTTACCTTTCCCGTCTGAACAATAAGTCGTACAACGTGGGAGTGAAACTCCTCTCTTTGGTGAACTGCCTTCAGCACATTCACCTCTTATAGGACTCATACTCCAGAGATCCATATAAGAAAGGATACCTATATCAGAGTATCCAACAACAATGTCGCTAACTGTAAAGCTTTAGGCTTAATACAGAAGCATTCCCCCTAATCACCAATCGCAAATGTGTCCGTAAGGCTTCTTCATGCTCAATACGATCGTTAGCACACCCACTCTGTGGCCACGAGAGGGACGGTCACAGATATAATGAACCTTGATCACTTATAGAACAAATCAATAAATGATTGAATTCCATTATACCAGAATATCAACACGTTCAAGCACATGATAGATACTTGAAATAAATCCACAAAGGGGATAAGAACATAACAACATGGTAATGTATACTCATGCAAATCAATACCATCAATGAATATAAATTCAAGTAAGGTAACCATATAACCAAATGATCCACACTTGGGATGCAATGTAACAACAAGTCAAATAATCCACACTTGGGATACAACACAACCATATACCAAATAATCCACAATTGGGATACAATATTTTGATGTAACACATATACATTCCTAACCAACAAAGTAGTGTGATTATAGTTTCTACACCGATCAACTACTCACCAAGGTATGGGAGCAAGTAAGGCCACCCTAAACCATAAACCATTCCTACGAAGTCGATACTCAACCTTGAACCATATTCATAAAAGTGCAAGACCTACTTCCAACAATTCCATTTTGACCAAATAATACATCATGGCATAGTCAAGGTATTCTACTTTAACTTAGTTTAAAAAGGATTTAATTCATATCCGAAGTAGATTAGGTTTCACTACTTTGAAAGGGTTAGGAATCATACTTAGTGGTTGTGAGTGAAAATCGAAAGAAGGGAAGCTGGGAAGGATTCGTGGTGATGGGCGACCGCCCGGGGTAAGGTGGGCGACCGCCCAAACCGAAATTCCATAAGGATTGAAATTGCCGATGAAGTGGGCGACCAGCTCGATAAGAGGTGGGCGGCCGCTCAAGAAGAGGAAAAGCGAAGGGCAAGCTCTTTGCATAGGTGGGCCGCACGCCCATTATATGGGCGACCGCCCATGACGCGATTCCTGACTCACTCAGCTCAAATCCATTTCTTCTATAACCATTTTATTTTTACTTAAACTACAATCCTTTTCCTTTCATCAAAATTTCCACATTTCCATATCACATTTGGTATCTAACATCCTTACTTCCCATTTACTATATTCTTTTACTCCTTTAACAATTCCCATTAGCATTAGTAATATTCCAAAACCATTTTACCATTTAGATCAACCATTCTACTTCTATTCAATACATCCAACACTAACCAAAACCCTTTTAGTACCAAAACTTTACTCCATTTTAAATCATGTAACCATTTCTTGTAAACCATTAACACCATAAACCCATTACTAATCATTTTATTTACTTTCTTATTCTAATAACTTGGCCAAAGCCCACATTCAATACTTACTCTTAAACCATTAACATCTACAATTACCCTATACCATTCTTCTTTCAACTTAGATCACCATTTTACCACCAAAATCAATTCAACCTTGATTACACCATTTTAACCCAAATAACATTATTCAAAATACCCCAAAATCCTTTTCTTTCAACAACCTGTTAAATAACACATAAAGTGAACATTTATTAGAAGGAAGTCATAATAACTCACCTAGCAATTATGAAGTGGATTAAAGATCTTCTTAGCTCAAAGTGTTCTTCTCGACTCCACGAACCCAAAAGTACACCCGGATCGTCAATTTGAGAAGAATTGAATTTATAGAAATTTTTGGAAGGGAATTAATGAGAGGGAGCCTCCATGGATAATGTAGGAGGAAGTAAGAAGGAAGAAGATGAAAATGATGAGGGAAGGAGGAGTAGGGGAAAAGTATGGAAGAGATATGGAGAAGGGTATGGGCTCCTTTGACAAATGGAAGGGAGGGGAGTAAATTAGGGAATATGGCCCCTCCCCAAAACCTCCTCTCTTACTTTCTTACTTCTTTTTCTATTTATTTTTTTTTCCCTACACAAATAACTACCCACATTTTATTTATTTTATCCATTTTTATTATTATACTCCTCCCAAGAATATTATTTTATTTCTCAATCATTTCATTTTAATATTAAGAAATCAAAGATATAAAATAAATACATAATATTAAAATAATATTAAAAGCACATTTTATGATACCAAAATAGGTGCCTAGGTTTAGGGTCGTTACACTCACTCCCCCTTAAAGAAAATTCGCCCCGAATTTTAAACTTGATTACCTTAATGATCCATAACAAAGGGTACTTCCCCAAACATTTCAATTTACCACTTTCCACTAGTTTCCTCAAAGTCATGATTCTTATGTACATTCCCAGCATCCAAACACTCTAGAATTTAATCCCGGAATTGAAATCCTAATAACTCTCACGTTTTCCCCACATAATTCAAATTTGCCTAAACATCCTTAATTGCAGAATTCCATACGTACGAAGGATCATAAATAAATTTTCCCATACAAATCTTTAAACAATACTCATTCAATGCTAACTAAACTGCTATTATACTCAACTCCCTTAAGATTGATAGAACCTCTCCAGTTGAAAGGAAACCCAACACACAATCTATTCTTCAAAAATCTGGATAATCTTCTCATCTTGAGACTATCCTCTCATCCTATTAAATTTTGAATCACCGTTGAACTTCCCTTACAGTCTCCACATTCTATGGGTCTAACTTGACTATTTGCAACAATATCTCGCCTTACGACTCAAAGGATACACTTGACGACACATAAGCCTTTCGGCTAATCGCATTCGAAATCACAATAACTTTTACGGATAATATAAAATGACGCAACTAAAATCTTTTAATAGTTCCAACTATCGCTTAGGCTTAGATCTCTCCCCCTCGAATAACTAAATTCTCCAAACTCATAGGATCGGTCACAAATCCCAAAAGGAACTTCAAAAAGATAAGATTCTTACTTAGATAACGCAACACAATTGTAGTCACTCTTAAGTAAGGAATAAGAAAATTTCCGCTTTATCTAAGTTAACTTCCTCAAAGTATACGCTATCACTTTCACATTTCTCTTAATATCACAACCAAATCTTCCTTTAATACGCACTTAAAATTCACAAAATTCTCACATTCATTAGGTAAGGTAAGGATCGGATCTATAGTTAATCTATTCTCCATTTCTACCAATATGATTCATTCTTATTACATTTTACACCATTTATATCCTTCCGAGTTATCTAAACCAACGATTTTATAATTCTCGAGAATTCCTTGAAAATTCCTTTGGTAGCACTTTGCCAACCTCAAAGATTACGGACACAATCCTCATAAGATCCATGGTAACTTCCAAGCTTAAGACTATAGAACCCCAAATTTTTGAAAACTTCTCGAGCCAACTCACACTAGCTAAACTTTGCATACAAGGATTTCTCACCAAGGAGTATTAACCCTATCCTCCAATGATTTTCATGATCCTCTCGAAACTTTAATTAACAAAGAGACCATTAATTTTAATTACCATAAAGCCATCAAAATAAGGCTTAAAAATTCTGCTTATCATACCCATAACCAACACATGAGATACCTCGATGGAAGCACCAATACCATCTACTCACAACAAATACAATTTTTTATTTTTTATTTTTTTTTTTTAGAGGGACTCCTTATTCGAGTCTAGCACACACCAAATACCCTTCACACTTTTAACCAAAATTTTCTGCCTTTAACGCATATATAACAAGTATGCCACATAAAGGTTCATCTGTATCAATTACCAATATAAGCAATTCTAGGCACAGAATAGAAGACTCACTTATTATGATAGTCTACCAATGCACAATAACTACTTACCCATCTAGGTCAAGTATATCTCACAATCAGAAATCGGTAATCATACCAAATCAACTGGCAATATATGCTCAGCCATAACCACATCACCACCGTGGCAAACCAAAGGAGATTCGAGGTATTCTCTCATAAGAGTAATCCTCTAACAATAAAACAAATTCTCAAGTAATGTATGCCACATAGAAGCAACATGTGATGCCAACATAAATGATATGCAACAGGATCTATAAAATATGACCCCTACTTCTGAGACAGGGAATATACCTCTAGTGACCAATGAGGAATCTATCTCTCCTGGACCCGAAACACATACTCGATCACAGACCTTCTCTTTCGGTTCCCCTTCGTTATCTCTTTTGGTACCACCTCTTTGTCGTCCACCCGGCTGACCGCTGCTTAAAGCTCGTCCCCGCTGCAACCTTGGGCAATTTCTCCTAAAGTGTCCTATCTCTCCACAATTAATACACTTGCCTTGCTTACTCCAACACCGATCTTCGATATGTCCAACCTTCTTACAAAATTTACAAATCATCCCATACTGTTTGGATATTGGCCTAGACGAAGAAGCTACAACAAGTTTCTCTCTCACACTTCCTGAAGTTAAAGCCCTTGGTTGTCCTCTAATGATTTTGGATCCTTGTCCTAGATACTTTGGCTTGTTTCCAATTCCACCTTCCGATTTCTCACTATTTTCCTCAATGTTATTCTCGATCTCATATGCTCTACCTATGGCTGTCTGATAATTGGTGAAACTATAGATCACTAATTTCTTCCTAAACTCAATCCTCAAACCTTTTATAAACCTATGAACTCTTCTCGCTTCATACGGTACCAAATGAGGGCAACACTTAGCTAATTCCTCAAACCTGACTGAATACTGATTCACCGTCATGTCCCCTTGTTCTAGTCCTAAGAATTCGATCTCCTTCTTGTCCCTTGTAACCATCGAAATGAAATAATCCTCGAACTGTTTGGTGAAATTATCCCAAGTACGGGGCGTATGATCCCGCTCCCAACTTCCCTTCAAATTACGCCACCACCGATCACTGGACCTTCAAGTTTGAAAACGGCATACTTAACTTTCTCTTTGTTGGGACTTTCTATAACCTCGAAAATCCTATTCATTTCTGCTAACCATTTTTCTGCCTTTAACGGATTCGGATCTCCGTTAAAGCTCGGTGGGTTCATCTTCACAAATCTTTCTAATCCATCACTTTGGTACCCCTCAGGTTGATTCGGAACTGATCCTCTAGTCTCCATATTATGTACAAACATCCTGAATAATTTCATCATCTCTTCATTCTGAATTCCACCTATACCCATATCTCCTTCATTTCCTAGAACCTTTCGCTGATCGTCATTGCTTCCGGCCATTAGAACGAACTCCTGCATTAAACACTCGGCGTTAATTACCACACATTCCCACTTAGTCTAGACATCTACCCTTGACCTCTAAACTAAGCTTTGATACCAACTGAGAGCACCCCAAACCGGGACCTAACTCGTATCCCGAGCTTGAGAAGCCCAAACTAAGAAATCCCATCTTCGATTTTCAAAAACTTTTACTTACCTTTACAAGGAAACCAATTCTCAATTTTTCCATAAACAAAATCAAATAAAATATCTCCACTTGGAGGAATTTAAACAATTACTTTAAGAACCATACTTAATTAATTACATTGAAAACCCTAATTAACATTGTTTAACAAAAGAGTTTTCATTACAACTTATAAAAGAATAATACTTAAATATGACTCCCTACAACCCACACTTATACCTATCCTGACAAATCCCAAAAGCAACAGTCCACAATCGTATCCCCGGCCTCACTGGATCAGGTCACCTGTCTCAGCACAATCTAAAGCAGTAAAAGGGAAGGGGTGAGAATAAATCTCAATGAGCTATTATGAATGCAGCAAGATGCCAAACAAGGTGCAACACATAGCATGGTAGCACATAACACATTATGAAAGCGGTAAACACCTTACGTTACCTCATTTTACCTTTCCCGTCTGAACAATAAGTCGTACAACGTGGGAGTGAAACTCCTCTCTTTGGTGAACTGCCTCCAGCACATTCACCTCTTATAGGACTCATACTCCAGAGATCCATATAAGAAAGGATACCTATATCAGAGTATCCAACAACAATGTCGCTAACTGTAAAGCTTTAGGCTTAATACAGAAGCATTCCCCCTAATCACCAATCGCAACAGGTCTGTAAGGCTTCTTCATGCTCAATACAGTCGTTAGCACACCCACTCTGTGGCCACAGAGGGGACGGTCACAGATATAATGAACCTTCAATCACTTATAGAACAAATCAATAAATGATTGAATTCCATTATACCCCCGAATATCAACACGTTCAAGCACATAATAGATACTTGAAATATAATCCACAAAAAGGGATAATCATATAACAACATGGTAATGTATACTCATGCAAATCAATACCATCAATGAATATAAATTCAAGTAAGGTAACCATATAACCAAATGATCCACACTTGGGATGCAATGTAACAACAAGTCAAATAATCCACACTTGGGATACAACACAACCATATACCAAATAATCCACAATTGGGATACAATATTTTGATGTAACACATATACATTCCTAACCAACAAAGTAGTGTGATTATAGTTTCTACACTGATCAACTAATCACCAAGGTATGGGAGCAAGTAAGGCCACCCTAAACCATAAACCATTCCTACGAAGTCAATACTCAACCTTGAACCATATTCATAAAAGTGCAAGACCTACTTCCAACAATTCCATTTTGACCAAATAATACATCATGGCATAGTCAAGGTATTCTACTTTAACTTAGTTTAAAAAGGATTTAATTCATATCCGAAGTAGATTAGGTTTCACTACTTTGAAAGGGTTAGGAATCATACTTAGTGGTTGTGAGTGAAAATCAGAAAGAAGGGAAACTGGGAAGGATCTGTGGTGATGGGCGACCGCCCAGGGTAAGGTGGGCGACCGCCCAAACCGAAATTCCATAAGGATTGAAATTGCTGATGAAGTGGGCGACCGCTCAATAAGAGGTGGGCGGCCGCTCAAGAAGAGGAAAACTGAAGGGCAAGCTACTGCATAGGTGGGCGGCCGCACAGCCCCATATGGGCGACCGCCCATGACGCGATTCCTGACTCACTCAGCTCAAATCCATTTCTTCTATAACCATTTTATTTTTACTTAAACTACAATCCTTTTCCTTTCATCAAAATTTCCACATTTCCATATCACATTTGGTATCTAACATCCTTACTTCCCATTTACTATATTCTTTTACTCCTTTAACAATTCCCATTAGCATTAGTAATATTCCAAAACCATTTTACCATTTAGATCAACCATTCTACTTCTATTCAATACATCCAACACTAACCAAAACCCTTTTAGTACCAAAACTTTACTCCATTTTAAATCATGCAACCATTTCTTGTAAACCATTAACACCATAAACCCATTACTAATCATTTTATTTACTTTCTTATTCTAATAACTTGGCCAAAGCCCACATTCAATACTTACTCTTAAACCATTAACATCTACAATTACCCTATACCATTCTTCTTTCAACTTAGATCACCATTTTATCACCAAAATCAATTCAACCTTGATTACACCATTTTAACCCAAATAACATTATTCAAAATACCCCAAAATCCTTTTCTTTCAACAACCTGTTAAATAACACATAAAGTGAACATTTATTAGAAGGAAGTCATAATAACTCACCTAGCAATTATGAAGTGGATTAAAGATCTTCTTAGCTCAAAGTGTTCTTCTCGACTCCACGAACCCAAAAGTACACCCAGATCGTCAATTTGAGAAGAATTGAATTTATAGAAATTTTTGGAAGGGAATTAATGAGAGGGAGCCTCCATGGATAATGTAGGAGGAAGTAAGAAGGAAGAAGATGAAAATGATGAGGGAAGGAGGAGTAGGGGAAAAGTATGGAAGAGATATGGAGAAGGGTATGGGCTCCTTTGACAAATGGAAGGGAGGGGAGTAAATTAGGGAATATGGCCCCTCCCCAAAACCTCCTCTCTTACTTTCTTACTTCTTTTTCTATTTATTTATTTTTTTTCCCTACACAAATAACTACCCACATTTTATTTATTTTATCCATTTCTATTATTATACTCCTCCCAAGAATATTATTTTATTTCTCAATCATTTCATTTTAATATTAAGAAATCAAAGATATAAAATAAATACATAATATTAAAATAATATTAAAAGCACATTTTATGATACCAAAATAGGTGCCTAGGTTTAGGGTCGTTACATGGGGATAGATATCAATTACTGTTGTAACGCGCACGTTAGCCAGTAATTGATAATCAACAATCGTAGAATTTAATCAATACGGAGAGTTGGCATCCAAAAGGAATTTGATCACTTCTAGGAAATAAGGATAAACACCCAATATCAAATTCTATTCATCAAAGCTCCCTTTTCCTCAAACCCTAACACAACTATAAATACTAAATACTGTAAAAAATAAAATCCTAAAAACAACTTATAAATGAAAAGACTAAAATACCCTAACTAATTATTTCATAAAACCCTAAAACCTAAAACAAATTGAGGCCCGTTTGGATTTGCTGTCGCCATGCACGGGCGCTCCTCACTTGCTGCACGGCCGCTCCCACCATTGTTGATCTGCATCATTCTCGTCTCCTTTGAAAGACTAGTCCACGAGTCAATATCCTCGATGGGGGCACCACGGGCTGATTCCTCTGAGTCTGTTGATTGAGTCAGTCATCCTGCTCGTTAACTGATTGAACAAGTCGGTCATCCTACCCGTTAAATGATTCAACCAAGTCGGCCATCCTGCCCATTAACTGATCTATCATCAATTTCATAGGATTCGAACCGGAGCTCTGATACCAACTGAGGTAGCGGAAGATTTGGATAGATATCGATTACTAGTAGAATTTAATCAATACTCGCAATTGACCTTCAACACTCAGCAGAATTTAATCGATGCTTAGGGTTGGGGATAGATATCGATTACTGTTGTAACGCGCAGGTTAGCCAGTAATCGATATTCAACAATCGTAGAATTTAATCAATACGGAGAGTCGGCATCCAAAAGGAGTTTAATCACTCTTAGGAAATAAGGGTAAACACCCAATATCAAATTCTATTAATCAAAGCTCCCTTTTCCTCAAACCCTAACACAACTATAAATACTAAATACTGTAAAGAAACCCTAAAACAACTTATAAATGAAAAGACTAAAATACCCTAACTAATTATTTCATAAAACCCTAAAACCTAAAACATATTGAGGCTCGTTTGGATTTGCTGCCGCCATGCACGGCCGCTCAACACTTGTTGCACGGCCGCTCCCACCATTGTTGATCTGCATCACTTCTACTATTGTAAACAAAATATTATTGTTCAAATTTTCATATTTTTTTCTTGGAATTTTGATCTATGGCTGGCAAGGTGCACGTGTTAATGAGATGATTAGAAAGGCTCAAATATGACCGTTGCGTGATCAATTTCCGTAGAGTTGGAATTGTTTACGACTTTTAGTTTGTAAAAAAAAAAAAATATTGACCTATCTGTTATAAATTCTCATGTTCGACTAAAAAAACGTCAAAATCAAAGATAGATGGCACAAATGTGAGTTTTAGGATAATACAGAAATAAATTTTAAGAAATTATGTTCAAATTCATATTGCTAAATATAAATCTGGTTATAAAACACATATAAACTATATAATGGAGTATATTACTGTTTTGGTCAAATTTCAACAATTAGATTTATAAGAAGGGAAAAGTGACTAAAGTGATATGAATCTAGGTACAATGATCATCGTATTAGATAGAAATAGGCACAAGTGGTTTGTTGACTAGGGAAAGCCCTTGAACAACTTGTTCGCCGGCACAAAACCCCGGGAGGATGTGGCTCCTACCTTCACCAAAAGTTTACTAAGAATTCACTGATGATTACAAAGCTAAGAGCATATGAAAAGGGAGCTTAGGCTAGTGTCGTACGTGTGTGTATTTACAGTGTATGTTCCCCTTTTTATACCTCAAGAAATAAACTAAATAACAATAAGGGCCTTAAAACTCGGAGAAGTGGTTGATCTTGAGAGACATATCCGCACTTGTTTGTGATGAAGAGATAATGACGAGATTTGCTGGAGAAACGTGGTGGAACCAGTCTTCGGCATGTTCCCTAAAAAATAGGGAAACGTTATGCGACCCAACCTGCAGAGGTCCAAGTTGTAAAATAGAACAACTCAAGTTGTTAGTACCAAGTTGTTAAGTACAAGTTGTAATCACATTGACTGAAAAAATGTAGGGCCCAACAATTGCCCCCAAACTTTTTGAAAAAATGAGGAATAGGAAGAGACAAAAGAATTCAAAAAGTTTGCCCAAACAAGAAGGAAAAGAATGACGGTTTTTTAAAATGGGGACCAATGGATGCGACGGTTAAGGGAAAAAGGTTTTACCTTTTAAGAAGGTCTCAACCACTTTCTTTTTTCATTAAATAAAAACTCCTGCTCCAACTCTCCCTTTCAACAAACGTAGCTTTCAGAAAGATTTTACGGGAAGAAGAAGGAGAACCAGAGAAGGCTATTTTCGGAGAGAATCAAGTAAAAATTAGTGGTGAGTTTCTTTGCTTCCTTTTTAGTTTCACTTTCGATTTCTTGTTTTTCGCTTTGTAACAAATGGGGAAAAGGAAGGCGGTGACTTTGACTGAAAGTGGAGAGGGTTTGCCTGAGGGTTTTTTGACCCAAAGTATGTTAAAGAATCCTGAAAAGGAAAGGTGCACCATCCCAGCCGTTAATTTAGAAATTATCAAGAAAAACCATGCAATGGCCTTTGAAACCGAAATCTTTACCCACCCTACCCTAACTCCCGAGTGTTTCTCCCCCGATTGGGTGTGCTTTCCTGAATACCCGTTCATTATTGGCCTGAGGTTTCCTTTCCCAACTTTAATTACTCAATTCTTCGTATCTACCAAACTTAACTACGCCCAACTTACGCCTCAAGGTTGGAGGAATCTTCAAACCCTAGTGAGACTAAACGCAGAAACAGAGTTATCCATCGGTCTAGAGGAATTTGCTTTTACGAATGAGTTTAGGAGTTTCGGTTTAGGGAGGTATGGTTTTAGGGTTAGGGTTGGTAGGAAGCCTTTTGTGATCGACAATGTTGACAACGCTGATAGAGGGTGGAAGAACAATTTCTTTTTTGCCAAGAAGAGCACCCTGGTGAAGGACGTGGGTGCCAACTTCAAATGGAGGTCCCAAGGTAGTAGGCAGTTTTTCTATTTTCTAAGGATGACTTTCAGCAATGTACTAACTATTTCTCCAACTTTCTTTTTGGCCTAGTTGCAAAATTGGATGTACTTTTTCCCTTTAAGGAAGACACAGAAGAAAGAGTGAGCAAGATCTACGACTTGGAACCTTTATTGAGAACTTTTAAGGCACTACCAGTTCTATTTGTTGCAGATCCTAACGAAGAAGTTGGTCCAGAAGAAGCCCAAGAGGCAAACCTTGAAGAAACTTTGTCTGAGCCTGCTCCAATGTCTACAGGTTAATCAAATGTTTTAGATTTTTGCCTATCTCCAAGTTGTTCTATTCTCTTTAACCTGTTATAACTCTTTATCCTTTTTGTAGCCACTCGCTCCAAGGGGACCGTTAGTGCTTTGCTTCTCTTCTTGCCCAGGCCAGAGCAAAGAGTACGGCCAAGCAGGATGGAAAACCCCTACCCCCAGTGTCCGTAGTAGCTAGTTCTCAAGTGGCCGCATCCAAAAGAAGGGGGATGCAAAGAAAAGGAAGCTGGTGGAAGTGGAAGCCACGGATGAAAATAGTGAAATGGACCTGGAGAAGTTGGGAGAAAAATTTAAAGCTATGGTTGAGAAGGTAAGGACGAAGGAGCTTTTAATTTTATCAACTAACTTGGATAATCTATTGACATCTTTTTGGTGCAGGAACTTATGGCCCCGATTGTGGCTTATGTTGATGTTCTAAAGATCAAAGCAGCGAGATTTAGTCACGAAGCTGCGGAATCAAAAAAGGAGGCTAACAAAAGTGCAAAGGAAGTGGAGAAGCTGAAAAAAGAGGCAAACAAGCATGCCAACGAAATGGAAGGTTTGAGGAGTGACTTCGAACGTTTAGGAAAAGAGGTAGAGACCATTCGTGCTGAGAATAAAGCTCACATGAAGGAACTGGAGGTTGCAGAGGGGGACTTTACTTTTAACGCCACCAAAACTCTGCTGGAGACCCGCATTCAAATGATTGAAGAGTATGAAAAAGGACAGGCCTCAGCTTGGAACTTGGAGTATGAAAGGAAAGTCTTGGCGGACCACATTGGGGAGCCGGCGGATGAAGGAGAGGTGAATTCCGCGACTCTGGAAGCTCTGGTAGATGATGCTCACAAGGAACTAAACATCATAGTGGCTACTCCAACTGATCAAGTGGAAGGTGTAACACCGGCGGCAGCAGGCCAGGAGGTTTAAAAATACTTTAAAACTTTAAGTATTTTGGATGGGAAAAACAATTTTTTGCTTTGTGTACCTCTGTTGGTACAACAAATGGGGGGGAGTGTCCCTTTAAAACAATGTTTTTGGTTTGTAATGGTTCATAAGAACCGAGACAATTTCTTTTGGGGGTACTAGGTTGGTCTAGTACTCCAAGTTTTTTAGGTTTTTAGGGACTTGTTTGGCCTAACCAACTTGTCCTTTAATTACGAAAAGATCTTTTGGAAAACACTTAACTGTTTTTAGCAAAGTAGTCTGTGTCTCCAAGAGACGCTTGTTTGTTCTTTAGATAACATGTAAATGTTATAACCAGTAGGTAACATGAAAATGTTACAACCAAAAGTTCACAACTTGAAAAAAGTGTGAAAACGTGCGCCCAGGCGAAGGTGTCAAAACCTTAATTCGTAAGAAAAGATGAAAATCTTTTAACCATAAGTACCTTGATCAGAGGTAAATCGTTTGAAGGGATAGAACAAGTATCGGCCGTCCTGGCGTGTCAACAAGTTCTATACCTCTCAGCCTAGAATTCCAACACGTATCGCCCGTATGCGGCGTGTCAACATGTTGAAATTTTCTTCTTCAGGTTCAAACACGTATCAGCCGTACTGGCGTGTCAACATGTTTGACCTGCTCCAGCTTGAGCCTCAACAAGTATCAGCCGTACTGGCGTGTCAACATGTTGAGACTGTTTCGTTTTCCCAAGTTGCACCTTGCAAAACAGATTTACGTTAGGGTTGGGCGTTAGCGTAGCTAACGCCCCTCCTACGCTCAAGTCGAAGGATTCGATAAGAGTAAAAATTGAAACGTGTAATTGAACTTGACATAAATTCTAAACCGTACCTGAGGGGTCTAGTTATAAACAACTAGACTCACATGAAATAGAGTTTCAAGTGGATTGCGTTCCAACTTCTAGGGATTACTGTCTCCACTTGGGGTTGACAACCGGTATGCACCTTTGCCGGCTTCGGCATCGATGAGATACGGGCCTTCCCATTTGGGAGCTAGTTTACTGCATTCGGTTCTCTTGTATTTTGAAAAACTTTTCTCAAAACTAAATCACCAACCTGGAATCTTCTTATTCTGACATTCTTGTTGTAAGACCTGGCGATTCGGCTGGCGATAAGCTGCCGTCCTTATCTTGGCTAAATCCACGATCTCATCAATTGTATCTAAATCTTGAGTTAGCAAGAGGTTATTTTCATCTTGAGTCAATAAGCCATACCTTCTTTGTGGGGATTGTCACTTCAACTGGAATTACGGCTTGACTCCGTACACTAAAGAATAGGGGTTCTACTGTTGCTCCTTTAGAAGTGGTTCTATCTGCCCAAAGCACAAGTGGTAGTTCTTCAACCCACTTGCCCTTCTTTTGATCCAGACGCTTCTTCAAGTTGTTGATAATCAACTTGTTACTAGATTCAGCTTGGCCATTAGCTTGAGGATGGACAGGCGTTGACATGATTAACTTGATGCCCCAGCGAGCACAAAAATCTCTAGTCTTCTTACTTATGAATTGTGACCCGTTGTCACATATAATTTCTGACGGCACACCAAACCTGCTAATGATATTTTTCTTTAAAAACGATATTACCTCTTTGTCTCGACTTGTACATAAGCTTCGCCTCGATCCACTTTGAGAAATAATCGGTTAGAGCCAACATGAACACTTTGCCTCAGGGAGCTTTGGGCAACTTGCCTACAATATCCATGCCCCACCGCATGAAAGGCCAAGATGAGACTATAGGATGTAGAGGTTCAGCGAGGTTGGTGCAAGATGTTCTGTGTCTTTGGCGAGGCATCACACTTCTGTACATAATCCATGGCATCTTGACGTATGGTTGGCCAATAATATCCCGTCTTGAGAGCCTTTGATGCTAACGCCTTTCCTCCAGAATGATTCCCACATACTCCTTCATGGATTTCTTTGAGCACAAGTTCAACTTGCTCACCGTCTACACATCTCAAGTAATGCCCCGCAAAAGATTTCTTGAACAAAGACATTATCTATTAACACGAAAGTTGAAGTTCGAATTTTAAATGATCTAACATTTTTAACATCGGGAGGAATAGTTCCAAGTTGAAGGAACTCGATGACGAGGTTGGGTCCAAGAAGGCTTAGCATCTTGTGCCCCAAGAGGTGGAAGAACCACTTGAGTTTCTTCAACTTGGTCTATCATTGGGTACTTAACATAAATAATGGGGATATTAGTATGTAACATTGATTTGCAAGTTGAACCCAAGTTGGCCAAGGCGTACGCCTCCGCATTCTCTCCTCTAGGGACTGTTCCAAAGAGAATGATAAAAATTTCGAAGCTAGTGCTTTAACATGTTGGAGGTAGAGTCATCTTGGAATGCTTTGCCATATAACTGCCATTAAACTGGTTAGCTAGTAATTGAGAGTCAACAAATACATTTAAATGTGTTATATTCAAACTTAAAGCTGTAGTTAAACCCATGATTAGGGCTTCATACTCAGCTTCATTATTCGTTGCATTAAATTCACAAGATACAGCTTGTGGTATGATATCACCTTGAGGGGATTTTAGGACTATTCCCAAGCCAATTCCCTTGGAATTTGAGGCTCCATCTGTAAATAGTGTCCAAAATCTAGGAATAGTTTTACCTTCAAGTTGCTGCACTTCCAGTTCTATCTCGAGCCGCAAACTTGGACCGAAGTCGCCTACGAAATCGGCTAGGGCTGCGATTTGATGGCAGGCTGTTCTTGGCTCGTATGATATGTCATACGTGCTCAACTTGACGGACCACTTGGCCAATCTACCCGACATCTCTCGGAGTTCTCAACACATTTCTCATAGGATAGTTAGTCCTAACTATTATGGAATGTGTTCCAAAATAATGACGCAAATTGGTAGTAGCAGTAGTTAAGGCTAATATTAATTTTTCTAGATGAGAGTACCTTGTTTCGGCATCTAACAAAGACTTACTTACATAGTAAACAGGATGTTGTTCTCCTTGGATCTCTTTCACCAATACCGCACTAACAGCGTTTTCAGGTCTGACTAAATATAAATAAAGATGCTCACCATGTTCGGGTTTAGCAAGTAGGGGTGACGTCATCAAATAATCTTTAAGTTGTTTGAAAGGCTGCCTCATGTTGGTCGGTCCATTGAAAGAGCTTATTTTTTCTTAACACTTCATAGAATAACCTGCACTTATCGATGATTTGGATATAAATCTATTCAAAGCAAACTACTCTACCCGTTAACCTTTGCACGTCCTTGATGTTTTTAGGGGACTCCAAGTTGAGAATCGCTTTGATTTGCTCGGGACTTGCTTCGATTCCCCTCTTGGTTACCATGTATCCCAAGAATTTACTGCTACGACACCAAAGTTGCACTTTGCCGGATTGAGCTTCATGTTGAAGGCTTTCAAGATGTTGAACGCCTCAAAGAAGGTGTTATGCATGATCTTCGATATGTTTGGACTTTACTACCATGTCATCTATGTAAACCTCCATTGTCTTGCCAAGTTGATCTTTGAACATCTTGTTCACCAATCTCTCGGTAGGTTGCCCCCGCATTTTAAGACCAAATGGCATAGCAATATAACAATATATACCTTCGGAGTCATGAATGCCGTATCCTCTTGGTCCGAAGGCTCCATTTGAATCTGGCGATATCAGGAAGATGCATCCATGAATGTCAAGATGTCGTGGCCACCGTCTCGTCAACTAGAGAGTCAATGTGAGGGAGAGGGAATGGGTCCTTCGGACAGGCCTTGTTCAAGTCGGTGAAGTCCACGCATACCCGCCACTTGCCATTCTTCTTCTCCACCACTACAACGTTAGCCAACCATCTCTGCATCGAACTTCTCGATCATCTTGGACTTGACTGACCTCTCAACTTCATCCCTTATGATCGATTCCTTTCTTGGGCAAACTTCCTCCTTTTCGATGGACGGGATGGATGGTTGGGTCAATGTTCAATTTATGAGTAATAATATCCTTGCTTATCCCCTGTCATGTCTTCATGCTTCCAAGCAAAGCAAAGATTTCTGACTTTTCGGGAACTCAATCAGCTCCTCCTCAATCTCGGAGGGTAGGTCTACCCCAACTTGTACTTGGGCCTCGGGATTCGAAGCATCAACAGAACGCTCTTCGTATCGTGCTCTTTTCGCTTCAAGAACATCCAGGCCTTTTTCTTTAATTGCTATGCTTGCCGAGGGACTGAACTCGCTTTCATGTTGACCTTGTAACATTCCTTAGAGACTTGCTGGTTCCCTTCAACTTGGCAACACCCCAAGGTGTTGGAAACTTGACGCATTGATGGTAAGTTGATGAGTACAGCCTTCATGTTGTGGATCCAAGGTCTTCCCAATATAACGTTGTACGAGGAAAGACATTCAATCACACAAAACCTTTCCATGGAATTCATACCCTCTAGATAGATGGGCAACTTGATCTCTCCCACCGTCCTGTTTCACCTCACCACCGAACCCTACCAAGCACGGATGAGTTTTTCACAACTTCGGACAAAGGAATACCCATATCTTCAAGAGCATGAGTAAAGATAATGTTGACCGAGCTACCACCGTCGATCGGATTCGCTTGACTACACAGTTGGCACTGCATTCGAACAACTAGACCATCATGATGAGGGTCCAAGGTGTTATCTTTATCTTCATCTTCAAATGAGATGATGTGACCATCTCAGAAGTCACGGTGCCTCGCAGGCAATTCTGATTGGTCTTCTTTAGAGCTCTTGGCATGACGCTGCAGCAGAGTAAGTCGTGCCACAAATATGGGACCCACGGAAATGACATTCACCACCTTTGTGGCCGGGAGGGGTGCAACTTTTCGGGCCTAGGCCGCTCTTCCGAACCCGGTTCTTTGGACTCACTCCCCGACCCTCTTCTTGCCCAACAAATCCTTGAGAAGACCCTTGGACAACAAATGAGCAATCTCCTTCCTCAAAGCGAAACAGCTTCTCGGTGGTATGCCCGAAATCTTCATGAAATGCGCACCACTTGGACTTGTCCTTCCAAGTTGTTGATCGGTCATTCTTCTTGGGCCATCTCGCTTTATCTCCAAGATTTCCCATGGCGCATAAGATTCCCCGCAATGTCCATGGCGTAAAAGCAATATTCGTAAATCTCGTGGATAATCATTATCATCTCCTTCTTGATCATCATCTACAACATGAATTCTAGAAGGTTCGGTTTTAACAGGGGGTTTGCCTGTTGGACTTATAGTGATGGGAATCCGATCGTCCGTCGAAGGTTCAAATAGAGGAGTAGGAGTCCTCCCAGAGTTGATTTCCCTATTGCCAAGCTATCTTCCTCCAATCGGATGTAAGGCAAGGCCCCGGATCTGATTTCTTCAAGTTGTTTCGCAGGGGTCATCACCCGGCGTGACTCGTTGTAAAACAATGAGCTCTTCTTCAAGCCTATGCGGAATGCCTCCGTTGCCGTGGACACGTCCAAGTTGGGTATGGTCACCGCTCCTTATTGAACCCGTGCAAATATTCTTTGAGACTTTCATTAGGCCATTGCACAATTCTATAAAGATCGCCGGTCAACTTGTCGAATGCCCTATTGCATGAAAATTGGTTAATGAACATGTTAACAAGTTGAGCATAAGAGGAAATAGAGTTTAGAGGAAGTCCCGTTAGCCATTTTAAGGCCGGTCCCGACAAGGTTGAGCCAAAGCCCCCGCAAAACATGCTTCTCTCGAACATAGGGGGAATACTTATGACATCCATTGACTCGATATAACAACACATGCTCACTGGATCGGTACTCCCATCATACTTCTTCATATGAGGTGCGAGAATTTCTTCGGGATCTCCACACCGGCTATCGCCGGTACAAAACGAGACTCATTGTAGCAAGTTGGGGAGACCCGGTGATATGGCAAGTTGACTCTGTGCACGCTTCGGAGCAACTCCTTAATGGTTTGCAAATCTCTCTAACAAGTTGGTTCTCTCGCAAAAAGAGGAGCATTACTAACCTGGGAGGTGCGAAAGTTTCAAAAGTATTGAAGAAACTCCTGTTTGCCCCTAAAATGGGGAGTAGCATAGGTGTAGCAAGATGACAAAGACAGTTGGCTAGCCGGGTCGGCCGAACCTCGGTTGCTCGATTGGAATAGATGTCACAATTGTGCTCTCACTGGCGGGGGTGTTGGGACATAGGAATATCTCCAACATGGCTTGGTCTGTACTGCGCACCAAACAAAGATCTAGGAAGTAAAGGTGAAAACGGAGTGGATACTTGAGGCTCAACTTGCTTCCCTTTACGCAGACTATCAATGGCGTTGAATATCATGGCATTAGTATGCTCTTGGGCATTTAACCGGTCATTTACTTTTTTCAACATATCGGCCATGCTGGTCATCAAGTCCAGATTGACAGCCTTCCGATTCAGGGGACGGATTGCTTTGGGAGCCGGAAGCCGAGGTCGGCCGAGTCGGCTAGCCGGACGAAGGATTGGCCATTTCTATACGGATAATCAAAGTTTCCCACGGACGGCGCCAAATTGTTTTGGTCAAATTTCAACAATTAGATTTATAAGAAGGGAAAAGTGACTAAAGTGATATGAATCTAGGTACAATGATCATCGTATTAGATAGAAATAGGCACAAGTGGTTTGTTGACTAGGGAAAGCTCTTGAACAACTTGTTCGTAGAGCCTGAAAACCCCAGGGAGGATGTGGCTCCTACCTTCACCAAAAGTTTACTAAGAATTCACTGATGATTACAAAGCTAAGAGCATATGAAAAGGGAGCTTAGGCTAGTGTCGTACGTGTGTGTATTTACAGTGTATGTTCCCCTTTTTATACCTCAAGAAATAAACTAAATAACAATAAGGGCCTTAAAACTCGGAGAAGTGGTTGATCTTGAGAGACATATCCGCACTTGTTGTTGATGAAGAGATAATGACGAGATTTGCTGGAGAAACGTGGTGGAACCAGTCTTCGGCATGTTCCCTAAAAAATAGGGAAACGTTATGCGACCCAACCTGCAGAGGTCCAAGTTGTAAAATAGAACAACTCAAGTTGTTAGTACCAAGTTGTTAAGTACAAGTTGTAATCACATTGACTGAAAAAATGTAGGGCCCAACAATTACTAAAATAAAATAAAAAACAAGATGTAGAGGCGAAGGTTATACCAAATCCAAGGTTTTAAAAAGCGCTAGGCGGATGCTAGGCGGCGGAGCCGGGCCTAGCGCCTAGGCGGATGCTAGTCGGGGACTAGTCGGGATTAGTCGGGATTAATCGAGACCTAGGCGCAGCTTAAACCCCAGGCGTTGGAGAGGGCACTAGCGCAGGCGGGACTGCCTAGCGCACAGGCGGGGCTGGCGCCGCAGGCAGGTGCTTTTAGAACACTGACCAAATCTGAAATGAACCTGATATTATTTTGTTGATATAACTGTAGACATATGTAGAACATATGTATCCAGCGAAAATGAAGCAAACGAAATGAAGATTATCGTTGAAGGATTTGAGATGGTAGGGTATGTAAACATTCTGAATCGGTAGTCTAAACATGTATTGATAGGTTTTATGTCGGTTGTAAAAAAATAATATGTTGGCGTTATTTCAGTGGTGACGGAGTAACTCGGTGGATAAAGGTTTAATTTTTGAGCTGGTGATGAGTGGACTAGGAGGAGCGGCAACGGATTAGATTTAGGTTTGAGTTTGCAGAAAGAGGGGCCTTATAGTGTGGGTCAGTGGACGTGAAAACGTAATGAATTGAATGAGTCATTTTCAATTTGGTCAGCATTTACAGTGTTTATTATTTCTATTGACATGTTGTTGTTTTAGTTTGAACGTTTAATTTGAAGATTCAAGTCCAACCAAAATCCCGAGCCCGTTCCTACGTACCAAAATCTGTAGTAGTTCATATTTTCCATTGCTTTAAAAGTTTAAATATTTGCCGACGGTCGAGATTGATAGATGCCATGTTTTACTACAGTTATTATCAATGACAACTGCTACATTAGCATTTTAGGATTGATTCTGGAACAAACTCCATGCTTTTGCTTTATTTCTTCTAGATAATGCTTAATTCATTTAATTATTGGAGAATTGGCTCATTAAGCCTCTGCAATCTCGACTGCAGGGCAGTCCAAGATCCAACAAATGAGCTTCCCTCTACTGTTAATGGCTTTTAGCTAGACTTTTAACAACATTAACATGATAGAAGTAAGTTCCTATATTTTGTGAATTTGTGATCAATCAATTAATAAGATGCATATTGAGTGGAAAAAATTGACAAGTTCCGAAAACTGCAAGATTAATTTATAAAATAAGAGCAAAAACAAACAGCTAACAACTGAAGAAAAAAGAATACATAAAATTAGACTTCCTTATACCTACAACTGCAATCACCTTAACAAAATCTCAGAAACTGCTATCCTTTTTTCTCAAGAAAACTCCATTAAAAGCAGCTCTGAATAGTCTTTAGGAGACAATATTCTAGTCTCTGAGTAGTACTTAACAAAATTATGGTCATTCTCTACTTCTCAGTAGAATACTTTGTAGCCCTAGACGACTAACTATTGCCTTCTCCACTTTGTTACATTCTAGTGATATGATCTAACATAAAGCAAACGAAAAAAAAAAAAAAGATTTTAAAAAATGACATAAAGAAGCAAGGAACCCTAATGAGATAATGAATAATGATGTTTGTGATAATGAATGTGATGTTGAGTGGGCTAATGGGTAACCTGTTCCTACAAGAACTCCCGCTATGTGTGGGGTCCAACGAAGGGTTGTGACATAGATTATTCAAGAAAACCAGTTTTGGTCAAAATTGCATTCCTCATTTTTCTAAGATCTCTACCTTTGAGTGTTCTTCCAACCCCTTCACACATTGAGAAAGATGATATCTGAGTTCTAGCCATCCTTCTAGCTATGTATTCATGTGGTGGCACCATCTCTTCATCATCATCATCATCCAGACATTCTTGATACCTTCCATCACCCCCATTATGCATGATGTTCTCCCCAACTTCATGACCATCATGTTCAACCCATGACTTGTTTGACTTTCTCCCACTATAAATCTTTGACCAGTCAGGTACATTAAGTGGAACTGATGATTGCTGATGGGGCATCACCTTAGCCTCCTGAGCCCTTGGAATATTCATTCTTGGAGCTGCATTTATGCTCCATGCAGATGAACAAGTGGAACTACAGATGATGTGTGCCTTCTTTGGGATTTCTTCAATTGTGGGCTTGAATCTTCCCTCTCCACATCACCCCACACATCTTCTTCTTTGAAATTCTTCTTCCACTCCATTTCCATACCAATCTGCCATAGCTATTAAGCAACTAAAAGAGGTCTCAAAAGCTTTAAGCCAACACAATACTCTCTTCCAACAGTATATATAGAGAGAGAATGAGTTGTTTGTTGGTGAGGAAAGTTAAGGAGAGGGAGAGGGAGAGGGAGAGGGAATAAAATTAGGATATACCTTGCATGCCCCTCTTTCTATAAACTCCAAAAGAGAAACAGAGCTTTTCAAAAATCAAATGGCTTCCCACAAAAAACCAACCAACTGAATTGTAACAGAAGAAAGTGAAAACCCTTTTCTGTGGTTTTGCAAAATTCCAAAGAAAAAGACAGAAATCAAGGACCCAAAAACTGGATTCTTATTGAGAGAGGAGAGAGGAGAGAGGAGAGAGAGAGAGAGAGAGAGAGAAGAAGGGAGAAAAATGGAAAAGAAAATGATGAAAATTGAAGAGAATCTCAGTTACATATACCTGAAAATGGTCTGAAAACTGAAAGGGCAAGTCTTTTTAAAACTTTTTAGTGTACCACAAAAGTCCAAAATGCCCACAGAAATTAACTCTCAAAACCATGTATCAAGATCCCATTTTTATTTGCTGAGGTTAGGAAGAAAAAAGGTTGTCCAAATATGATAAGGATTTTCTTGAAATAGTGTGATTTACACTGAACTAGTTAGAGATGAACAAGATACATAACCATATATAGAAGAAAGTGAGAATGTGATTATTAAATTAGTAGTGATAAATTAAATGAAATGAAATGGTGGTGGGGAAGTCTGCAAAAAAAGGCTGAATTGTGATTGGGAAAGGTGGAGGAGAGGGATTGGTTGTTGCTGATATCAGTAAAGCTTATCTTGATGCAGTGTGTGTGTGTGTGTGTAGCAGTCCATTCTAGGAGAGGGAGCTGAGCTGAGCTGAGCTGAGCTGATGGAGTAAAGGCACTTGGTTGTCTCATGGCTGGCATGATTTAGAGATTTGAGGTGGCTGTTTTTATAACTTAAAACTACTCTACATTCTTCAATGCTTCCTGGGTTTTGGGAATTATTGATGCAGTTCAGAGAGAAAGAGAGAGAGAGAGAAATTTGGATGTATGTAAATGAATGTGGAAGCATTTATATGTCAGGGTTATATAAGGTGAGTAGTGAGCTTGATGAGTCTTCTCAAATGAATTCATACCATAGGATTTATTTACCTTTACATGGATAGCGACCCAACTATGTGCATTGTGTTGGAGGAGTAGGACCCCGGCTTTTGTCAAAGAGCTACTCCAATCCAAAAATGAAAAGTACTCTCACATTTACATCAGACGACCTACATTACATCTCTCTTAAGTTAATGAGAACTTTGATAAGTTTGACCAGAAACGTTTAATAAAACAAAATTACATCATGTTAATTACCATTTGCTTTGAAAGAACACAAACTAACAACCAACCATAGTTTAATGGCACACTGTATTAAATAAACAAGAAAATTTTCAATCAAGATTTTGAGAAATGGGTTCTTGCTGCTATAATGATATCGATGTTAATAAGTGATTGATGTATACTCTATACATAAAGAATAATTAAATAAATTATCTTTAATGCAACACATTATGAAATTCAAAGATCTAAACCATTGCTAGGTAGTGCCCACCTTCTTCTATACACTAACTTAATCTACTCCAATCACATCCAAACATTAGGCAATTGTTCGTATTAAGACCTGTGAAAACATTGATAAAATGGGTTGAAATCTACCTCCCCGGCCGTGACCTATCCAAATCCATGTGGCAGCTTGTGACGGATATGCAAAAGAGCGAGATGTGGCGTGATCTATTCGCAGCATACATTCTGGCAGTGTAATAAATTTGTCCAGCTGATTCATGTCTAAACAGGGCGATATGGGTACCTAAAAATGGGTCATATTTAAGCATTAGTAAACCCCAAATTTCAAGTGATTTCCTCTAGACTGTAAGAGTCAGCAACTTACTTTCATAAAAACATCACCAAGAAAAAGAAAATACCAAGGTAGGTATTGAAAAAGAATGAAATCTTTATCCTCCAATAAATCATGTGGGACAGTGAGAACACCCTGGGAAGCTCAGCAGCCTAGTGCTATCCATGTTAGTGACAAGAACACAGCAGTTTCTTGGAAACAAAAACAATGGTGGAATATCAAGTATTATTGGAGATGAACTATGTAACCTTTTTCTTGACCCCTCAAATTTTGAAATCGGCATAAGTGATAAAGAGAGGTTAAAGTGGGATCCTCAAATTCCACTCCAAGTCATATTCAATCTCACATCCCTGGATTTAATTCCCTTGAGCCCGTCATCATTACTAGATTGGTTTGAAGTTTCGTCTCACCGTCTCTTCTATTAAATTCATACT
>JAFEMH010007994.1:0-68071 GCA_022495995.1 Adenophora triphylla var. japonica | reverse complement strand
ATCAACATTATCCTTGAAGAAAAATGTTTAACCTTAGGTCATTCTGATGATTGGCTTTCCTTTTAAAAACTCGTCAAAACATTTCTAAATGATTCACTTGCAAAACAATCAGACAAACATTCAAGATATCAAAAGATAAAATCTACACAGGTCCATTAAAGGCATAACAACTTTTCTAAATATTTGAGTCATGTAGCGTTCCTTGTTTAATTAGTTTATGGGATTTTTTTTTCTTTACTTCTACATCTATCATAATAATTCAAGTATCAAAATTGGGGCTTCCCATCATTTCCTTCCTCAGTTAACATTACATCAAGTTATACGAACTTTTCAAACAAATCTACACCAAGGGCTACTCCCTCTGCCTCTTAGTCTCATATGGAAAAAAGAGTCACTACAAAATGTCAACCTCGAAAAATCGATGCTTCATAAACTCTGTCTCTCCTAGACAAAAATTGGGATTTCATTCATCATTCCCCTTCAAAATTCAAAATACTCTTCCTTTAAAAAATGAAAAGGCGCAAAAAAGATACCCGATTGAAAACCTGAATGGCGATCTAGGAAAAAAGGGTGCGTCACAAAAAAAAATCAAAAGACAAAGGGAGAGAATCCTTCTACCTTCTTCAAATCAAACAACCTCATAAGCATGTTCACAAATTCATCTACAACATAAAAGATTCTTGGGGCTTGATGGAAAAAGGAGCCTTTGACAATACATGTCTCGAAGCGAGCGAAATTGGAGATTTACTGTAGGCCTAGATGTAATTACACAAGGTTACTCGGCAAAAACCAACAAGAAAAATGAAGAAATAGTACAATAATATCGTACAAGACAATCTGTCTCGCACGAGACAACCTTACTGAACTCCAACAAATCTGCTGAAAACTTGATTTGGTCCCAATTTGTCGAACCTAGTCTCCAACCTACAAAAATCCATCCCATATAGTTCACACATCTCATATATACATTTACCCATATACTCATACACAAATATACACATATACTCATACACGATTATACACAAATTCATGACCAAGATCGACCGAACAGACCATTTTATAAACAGACGTGGGCTTCAACACATGAGTCAAAGTTAAACCTAAAATCTGGAAAAATCTACTTGGAGTCATATTATGTGCACAAGTACCAATTTATAGGGTTCAGGTACACCGAACGCCATTCATTTACGAGGTTTGGGTACACCAAACGCCATTCAATTATAGGGTTTGGAGTCGAATTATGTTTGGTTTGATTCTCTGATAGGGATACGTAGGCAGCTTTTTAGCACGACCATCCCAATGTTCAGAACGATATTTTTTCTATCGATGACACTACTTCTTTCATAAGTTCTGCCGCCGAGGGGCTCTGTAGATACCCCATTCTGAATGCATTACATGATTACACTACTCTTTGTCTCGTATTTGTGTTTTGATGAAAATTCAATAGTTTCGTCAAGTTTTTGTTAGGTTTCTGACTAACTCCGTTAGTTTTGGACTAACAAAATAACTATAGAGGGCGAAACAGTAAAGCTGGGCTGCTTGTGTCTCGCGCGAGATAACCTCTCTGGAATACGATCTTATTCACTTTCCTTTTCCGTTTCGATCTTTTCTTGACCTCTACTATTCTAATTCGGGATTTACCTTTTTTTGTGACTTCCTATAACCTTCCCATGACTCCATCAAATCAGTATTTGATTCCTTGCTTTCTTGCTACTCCTAATCTTGGTGAGAAAGTCATATACACATGTAAATATATGAGATTCTTTTCTACCTTCCCCTCGTTTTGTTGCCTTCTATCCTTAAAAAATCACACAAAACTCCCTTAAATCTCTCTCTAAATTCGTTCTCAACATCCCACATGTAAGGATCTCAAGCCTTTGTTAAGGCCATACATTGAAATCACTCCAAATCACAAGGTAAATCCTATACTTTTTATATTCTCTTCTCAACCTCTATATTGATGTTTAGAGTAGTGTAATCCCATCAAATGGGTTAGCCTACAATCTCTCCAATACATAGAGATGGTCTCGAAGCACAATAACCCGATATTCCAACCTAACCAATAAAATAATATGTTTATATATATATATATATATATATATATATATATATATATATATATATATATATATATATATATATATATATATATATATATGTGTGTGTGTGTGTGTGTGTGTGTGTGTGTGTGTGTGTGTGTGTGTGTGTGTGTGTGTGTGTGTGTGTGTGTGTGTGTGTGTGTGTGTGTGTGTGCGTGTGTATGTGTGTGCGCGCACGCTTAATTCGATATTTTGAACAATTTAATTATTACCTAGAAGCAAGATTAATCCTACTGTTGAGTGAAATTGGCGCTCTTTTACCTTTCAATTCTATAACTTAACCCCCGAACCCCATGAAATCTGAATTTGATCTATATTTCTTGAATTAACATAGTGACGACTCTCAAAATAAAATAAAAAAAAAAGAATTAAAGGATATACTTGAATTGAAAAAGGATTATTTTCTCACATTCTCACAATGGGACACGCCCTATGGACGAGTCTCGTATGGGACTTCTCTTCCATAAACTAACATTGATTTTTTTCTTTTTATTTCTTGATCTCTTTTCTTGACCAACGCTTCTCTAACTCAGGATTTGACTAGATTTGAGTCTTCTTGGGCTCTTCTAATGAGTTTTTTTTTAAATAATCCAACCTCTACAAAATTTACAATTTAATTCCTTCCATGACTATGAATCATTTTCTTGCAAGTATAAATACAAGTCATATTCTTTATTTTCTAACTACGATTTTGATGCCGCAAGAAACGTGTTGATTAGCCTACGTCCAGCAATCAGGACTGATCTCCTAGCTTTTGACCTGAAACAAAGAATTCACGACTAGCCGGAATGGTCTCCGGCTTAGACCCTAGGGCGTGAGAGTTAGTATGGTGTATGAGCGTATAAATTATAATGAACAAGATGTATTCAGAATAACAAATAGCAATTACCTCTAAACTGTGGATGTTGTGAGGTATTTATAGGCTTCAATACGAAGTATAATTGTAGTAGGATTGCCTGAAATCCCTAGAATCGTGGAACAAATCGTGTACAAGATCACGTAAGTAAATAACTCCCGATTTGTAGGAATTCTGTTATGGAAAGTGTTGTAGGCGCGTTATGACTCTGTAGGTCGACGTACGCCTTGTAGGTCGAGATCGCCTGCATGGGTCCAAGTCGACCTGACTAAATGATGTACCCGGATAATACACGTATGAGATATGGATCGTATGTCGGACAAAGCTAGGTCGGGACCAAGGAGGTCGGACAATGAGCTAGGTCGACTGATCTCTGCCGTTGGACCTTGGGGCTTGTAATAATTGGGCCGATCCACAAAGGATGTGGTGGCAATAACATCTGAATAACTGGGTCTCGTTCGTTGGGCCTAGCCCGTCACTTTTATTCCGTTCAAATTTCTTTCCGAAGGGCCATAATTCTGATTCTTATCTTGAAACCTTCATATACTTTCACTCCCAAAATATAGGTTTTTCATAACAAAGAATCTGCAGAAATATCCCACCTACGTCTCAGTTTTAGGTAAAGAAATCTCCTAACTTGTCGTCTTCCTCTTTTTCATCTCTCTCTTCTTCATTGCTTTACTTGTTGTTTTAGAGTAGTCTTTTCACCGTAAAAAAAGATTAGCTTTGAAATCTCTCTAATTCATAGTAATGATTTCTAAGCATAAATTTCGACACTTCAACCTAAATAAATAAACTAATTTTTTAAATTGATTGATATTAAATCCTAAGATTTGGTTGAATATATACTAATTGACCTTTCTATTCCATAACTTAACCTATGAATCTTTAAAATTTGATTTATTTGTTTTTTTTTTTTTTATGTTTTTCATTCAATAAACATAGGTGACAACTCATAATTAACAAAATATATGTTAGCAAAAGGCTATGCTACAAGCAAGTGGTGCGGTTTAAGGAGATGTCAAATGGCAGGAGGAGCGTACTCATTGCGCGGCCAAGGCAAGTATTTCTGATAAAAAAGGGGGAGCAAGTTCAAGTCAAGTATTTGAAGACATAAGTCAAGATTTTCGATGGGAGCTGCTTCAAAAGACAAGGGAGGAGATGGACAAATCTGTTTGAAGCCTTGTTTTTTGTTTCTTTACTGTTTTTCAAAAACAATATTTGCTTTATGTTTGCTTTTGTTTGTTTAGGAACAATGGTGATTTGCTTTATCTTTTGAATTGTCTTAACATTTGCTATTTATGGAGAGTTTTGGCTATTTGATATTTAGTCTATAATATGCTCTTGGCTTATAATTTTTTTGACCAGAAAGCAACAAATCAGGGGGAGATTGAAAGTGTGTGATGTCACACACACTTGACAAGTCAAAGGTTAACTTAATTTAATATTTGTTACTTTCTTTGTTTTAAGTTAATTTAGGTAAATAGTGTTTATATTGTTTATATTGTATTTTTATTTGACTAACCTACTAACAAAATATTGGATATGTTTTGTATATTTTTGTTATTTTGTAGGATCTCTCACACAAGGAAAGAGTCATAATAAGGAAAGGATTGCTTGAGTTGATTAAGGAAGATATGAGTTTAATTAGAGAAGATCTCCTTATGCAAATCAACCTCTACAAACAAGGGCTCTTTGGCTATAAATACAAGCCGCATACCTCAGTCATTAGACATGGCTTTTAGAGACTCAAAGTGTCACATAATAGCTTTCGTAGAGTCCGTTTCAGGTGAGAGAGTGTTTTGGTTATTTTTGTCTTCTCTTAGTGTTCTTTTATATAACCGATTCGAAATTCATTTTAATAAGAGAAGTTTAATTGTCTACAGCAAGATGCTGTAGATAAGTGTTATAATTCTGTTTTACTTTGAGTTATTGTCGTTTAATTTATTCGGTTGTTGTTTACGCTGGTGCTAGTGCTGGTGCTATCACACCAAGACTCACATCAGGCGTCTGTGCGTTCTTGTGTTGTTCCTAGCCGCTCAATTTCTTTTAATTGGTATCAGAGCTCCACTCGATTACACTGAGTGAGATCCAAGAAAGAGTGGTCATTATGGAAGGTCACTTGAATCAATACCGTCCTCCTGTTTTGGATGGAACTAATTATGCTATTTGAAAAGCTAAAATGCATCTTTTCATCAAAGCAATTGATGAGAGGCATGGCTTAGTATTATTGTTCCATGGACTCCTCCTAAGGTTTAAAGTAAGAGTGAAGAGGGGGAAACCTCAGAAAAAATCTTCAAACTCAAACCTGAGGAAGAATGGACCACTGCTGAAGTTACTCTATCTAACTATAATTCCAAGGCTCTTGGTGCTATATCAAGTCATGTGGATGAACACATGTTTAGACTTGTTATAAATCAAAATGTAGCAAAAATTGCCTGGGATATTTTGCAAGGTCACTGTGAGGGTGATGATAGTGTTAAGGCCACTAGATTGAGAATTCTCATGACCAAGTTTGAAAACTTGAGAATGAATGAGACTGAGGACATAAAAAGCTATTCGGCTAAATTGAGAGAGATCTCAAATGAATGTCTCTCCCTAGGTGAACCTATATCAAATGTTAGGTTAGTAAGTAAGATGTTGAGAATTGTTACTGAAAAATTCAATATTAAAATTGTTGCTATTGAAGAAGCACATGATATCACAACCATGGGATTAGATACTCTTGTGGGTAAACTGACCATGTTTAAGATGAACACGTCAATTCAACAGCAACATAAAGCTGAAAATATTGCTCTTGCAACTGCTCTCTCTAATGTATCCAAAGTACCAAAAGAGATTGAAGAAATTTCTAAAGAAATTGACACTTCAAATTTGAAAACTGAAGATGTTGCCCTTTTAACCAAAAAATTAACTACTTTTCTCAAAAATAAACGGGACAACAAATTTCCTTCTAAAATTCAAAATACTTTTGAAAAGCCAAAAGAGGATACTGAGAATAGTTTCAAGAAACCTACTAGTTTTGCTAAGAAAAGATCTGGAACTGTTCAATGTAAAGCCTGCAAAGGCTTTGGACACTATGCCAATGAGTGTGCCAACACTCTAAAGAAAAATGAAATGAGCTTTTGTGCGACCCTTAGTGATAGTGAGAACGATGATGAAACGCTAAACTTAGCAATCATGGAAGCCTCGCCTCCTAGTCACGAACATCAAGCTGATGTAGCTTCAGATGTAGTCACACCAACCCTCACATCTTCTGACTCTAAGGTCTGCTGTTTCAATTCTTCCATTACTGAAAAAACAAAGAATGAAGAAGAAAGTGATGGAAGTTACCATTGAAAATGACAACCAAAAGGATGCCATAGCCAAACTTGAGGTCACGCTCACTAAACGTGATATTGAACTCGAGAAGACCAAAACAGAACTCGAAAAGGCCAATGGAATTTTCGCAAAATTAAACACTGGAAAAGCCAAACATGAGGAAGTTATGAGTATGGGAAATAATCCGAAAAATGGTCTATGAATCCACTTTTGTGAAAAAGGAGAGAGTTCCTCAAAAACCAAAGTTTTTCATAATCATAAAACAAATTCTAAGAAAAGGAAGTTTGTATGCCATTACTGGTTTGTCCCAGGTCACATCAAACCCTTTTGTTACCAAAGAATTCATGATCTTGGAAAATATGCTCCGCAGATAAGCCCCCGGATGTACTCACATCACCAGAAATATGGGCAGTTTGTGTGGGTGGAAAAGAAAAGTGAGTAATGCAAGGTGGTATTCACCTCACTCAAGAGAAGCATAGGTAGCTCATGGTACTTCGACATCGGGTGCTCGAGGCACATGACAGGTAATGGTGAGTTCCTAACCGATTACACCACAATTAAAGGTGGAAACGTGAATTATGGGGGAGGAGCCCAAGGTAAGATTGTTGGTAAGGGTACTCTATGTGTAAATCATATGCCTAAATTGAAAACTTTCTATCATGTGGAAGGCTTAAAATCTAATCTCGTTAGTATAGGCCAACTATGTGATGACAATTTATATGTTAAATTTGACAAACATGAGTGTAAAGTGTTTGATAGCACTGATAAGTGCTTGTTCACTGGAGTGAGGTCTCAGGATAATTGTTACAAATTTGGTGACACATTATCTTGCCTTAGCTCCAAAGTAAATGATCTTGAGGTTTGGCATCAAAAGTTAGGTCATGCAAGTTTTAGGAAAATGGAAGAGTTGGTGAGATTTAATGATGTTAAACACTTGCCTAAACTTGATTTCAAACAAGTAAGTGTGTGTGGTCCTTGCCAAAAGGGAAAGCAAACTAAGGCTTCCCATAAAAAGGTTGATCAAAGTTCCACTTCTGAGATTTTGGAACTAATCCATATTGACCTTATGGGACCCATTGAGGTTTAGAACTTAAGTAAAAAGAAATACTCTTTTGTGTGTGTAGATGACTTTTCTAGGTACACATGGGTCCTATACTTGAAAGAAAAATCTGAAGCACTTGAAGTGTTTAAAGTGTGGTATAAAAAGGTCAAAATTTTGCATGGTAAGAAAGTGATTAAAATTCGATCCGATCATGGAACTAATTATGAGAACACTTTGTTCTCTCAATTTTGTGACTCCAAAGGAATAACTCAGGATTATTCAGCCCCTAAAACTCCTCAAACTTAGAACTAAAACTGTGATGAAATCCATTAATGTTACTTTTGATGATACTGCTAATTTAAATCTAAAAATTCTTGAAGATGATGTCACAGGTTGCGTGAAAACAATGGAAGATACCCAAAATACAGCTGAACAAAAGCAGCAAACGGGGATGCAGAAAGATGATGCAGGTGCTGGTGTGATCACATCACCACCTACATCAGGACAAAAAGAGTCTGCTTCAGACTTATAAAGTTCAGACTGTGAAGAGGAAAATCTGGACCCGACCAGATACATACCAAGTAGGATTCAAAAGAACCACCCTGTCACACAGGTGGTTGGTGATGTAAATGAGAAGGTAAACACAAGGGAGAAGCCACTGGTCAACTACCGAGAACTGGCTGGATTGAGTTATGTAAACTCACAGGTAAGCAAGGTAAGTTCTTGCTATTTTGTGTCTCATCTTGAGCCTAAAAATGTCATAAAGGCAATGAAAGATGATTATTGGATTATTGCAATGCAAGAAGAATTAAACCAATCTGAGAAAAATAATGTGTGGGTCTTGGTCCCTAGACCTAAAGGGGGAAATGTTATAGGGACCAAGTTAATTTTCAAAAATAAAACAGATGAAAATGGGCAAATAACTAAAAACAAAGCTAGGCTTGTAGCTCAAGGCTACACCCAAGTTGAGGGGATTGATTTTGAAGAAACATTTACCCCGGTTGCTAGAATAGAATCTATTAGGCTTCTTCTTGCCATTGCATATTATTTGGACATCACTCTACATCAAATGGATGTAAAGAGTGCTTTTTTTAAATGGTTTCCTTAATGAAGAAGCTTATGTTGAGCAACCAAAGGGCTTCACTGATCCCCATTGCCCTGATCATGTCTATAAGCTAAATAAAGTCTTGTATGGCTTAAAACAAGCCCCTAGGGCTTGGTATGGGAGGCTAACTGAGCACCTCATACAAATGGGGTTTAAGAGAGGTGAGGTAGATAAGACTTTATTTATTCTGAAAGACAAAGAGGGGATTTTGGTGGCTCAAATTTATGTAGACGACATTGTTTTTGGATCTTCATCCAATAACATGCTAGACTACTTTGTCACCAGTATAACCACCACCTTTGAGATGAGTATGGTGGGTGAATTGAACTATTTCCTACGTCTCCAAATAAAACAAAATAAGGAGGGAATGTTCATTTCACAAAGTATGCCAAAAATTTGGTCAAGAAATTCTCTCTTGACAATGCCTCTCATCTTAAGACTCCTATGGGATCATCCCAAAAGTTGTGTAAAGATGAGGATGGTAAGGATGTTGATCCCACCTTGTATAGAAGTATGATTGGGAGCTTGTTGTACCTTTTAGCAAGTCGTCCCGACATCATGTTTAGTGTATGCCTGTGTGCGAGATATCAAGCTTGTCCAAAAATATCCTACCTTAAGGATGTAAAAATGATCATTAGATAGTTGGGGGGACTGTCAATTTAGGACTAAGCTATACTCGTGAGACCAATACAAATCTGGTAGGATTCAGTGACTCTGATTGGGCAGACACTGATGCTAGAAAGAGCACAACTAGGGGGGTGTTTTTATCTTGGGAACAACTTGGTGTCTTGGTATAGTCAAAAACAGAACTGCGTATCCCTCTCAACTACTGAGTCGAAATATGTTGCAGTTGGCAGTTGTTGTTCTCAACTTCTTTGGATGAATCAGATGATTAAGGATTATGAACTTAAAAGTGATGTTTTAACTGTCTTTTGTGATAATCTAAGTGTCATAGAAATATCAAAAAATCCTGTTTAGCACTCACTGAAATTACCCGGATCCGAGAGGCAGCGCGATCGCGCCCCGGCATCTGGCATCTTTCGCGTTGGAGCGGTTTTGTCTCGCCGTTTTGTTTTCGCATTCGTAGAGTCGCCACGCCGTTTTTATTAAGCCCAAAACATTGAAAAAGGGCATCAGTTTAAAGATAATTTTAAACTGTTTTTGTGTGATGAGATTTTGAGTTCGGAGGTCAGATGACTCCTCGGGAAGAGAATATTAGAATATTAGAGCTCACCCGAGTCGCCTCGTAAAATGAGTCTTTCGGATACCCCTAATATCCTTTAAATGTTGTGTGTGTGTGTGCTTTTAAAAATGCATGCTGTATCGGATGTCTACATTGTATGCTATGTATGGAAATGTATTGAAATAGTAATGGAAGGAAGCCTTACCAATGTTGGTTCGTGTCTGTCTTCCGCTGAGGAATAGTGTTTGAGGTCGAAGTAGCGTTCCGGTATGGATCGGGATTGCTTCGGGAGGGGCCGGTTGTCTGCGGACAGAGTTTCGGCGTGAGTTGATGTTGCAGGCTGTGTACGAGCAGAGGTTCGGCGTGCGTTGGGATCGCAGGGATCACTTGGGCAGAGGTTCGGCGTGCGTTGAGGTGGCAGGAGTCACTCGGGCAGAGTTTAGGCGTGGTTTGGGATCGCCGGTTTGACTCGGAAAGAGCCGGGACACCGTGGAAAGACCAGGCAAGGCCTCGGAGTACCACGAGGGGCCTCAGAGTACCTCGAGAGTGCCTCGGGGCAGCGCGGGAGCGTCGCGGGAGCGCTCGGGGAGGCTTCGGAGCACCATGAGGGGGCTCGGAAGGCCTCAGAAAGATCCGAAAGGGGCCGGGAATGCCTCGGAAGGACTTAGAGGGGAAGCCAGAAGGCCTAGGGAGGAAGAGAGAAGTGGGAGGTGTGTGAAAATGAGGAGGGGGAGCCCTCTATTTATAGTGCCAGATTTGGTGCAAAGAGGTCCGTACGGACCTCCCTGGTAATCCAGACTTTTGGTTTTCCTCGATTTGAGGGAATCTGTGATGATGGGGGAATATTTGCAATTATGATGTTCTTCAGGTAATAAGGTCCGTACGGACCAAGTTGACATGCAAAGAGGTCCGTACGGACCAACTCTGCAGGGGGGTAATCATTTTCCCCGGGATTTGAGGGAATATTGTGGACTTTAAGAAGATTCAGTAATTATTAAAGCAAAGAGGTCCGTACGGACCATTATTGCTTTTCCAATTTCCTGAAAATTCCCAAAAGGTCCTTTTGTCCCTTTTTATCCCAGAAAGGCTCCTCCCTTGGTTTGGCTGGGGGTTTTGAGAGGGTTTTGAGTGCCAGGGGTCATCGAGACTGCGTTGATGAGTCTGCGGTGTTTCCCGTGTGTTTGAAAGGGGGTGATCCAGATTGGGGTACTTACAGAAGCCCCTCGACGACGTCACTTATGAAAGAAGTGGGGTCGCCGATAAGATAAGGGTCCTAATCTGGATCGCGTGCATGGGAGATAAAGTGGCCGGGAGGTCGGTGTGAGGACGTGGTGGTGTCCTATTGTGTGACCGCATAGGTCGGTAGGCTAGACCGCGATAGGATTCCTACGTATCCCCTCGGCGGGAATCAAGCTGGTCGTAGTTCGGGTGTGGGGTGAGTGTTTTGTGAATGCGGGCATGGTGGTGCCCCGAAGTGTTGCGCGTGACCGCCGAGGCCAGTGGTAAGTGACGTGGTGGTGTCTGGGTGACCGCATGGGTCGATGGCCGGACCCCGTGATAGGATTCCTACGTATCCCCGGCGGGAATCAAGCCTGGTCGTAGTTCGAGAGTGGTGAATTTGTGAGTGGGCGTGGTGGTGGCTCCCAGTGTCGTGTGGTGTTGCCAAGGTCGGTAAGGACGGGGGCGGTGGTGTCCTAAGATGTGGTGACCGCCGAGGTCAATTGTGAGGACGTGGTGGTGTCCTAGGATGGAAATTTTATGATTTTCCTAATCGGGTGGTTTAAGGCCTTTCGGGCCGAAGATAGTGATTTGGGAGGTTTATACGGTCTTCGACCAAGTGATTTGAAAGCCTTGGGTTTGGGGATAGCGTGAGACTTGAATCGTCTTCTCGAATGTGGTTGCGCCACGCGTGAGGACTTTGAATCGTCTTTCGGCGGCCGGTTGGTGCCACGCGGGAGGACTTTGAATCGTCTTACGGGCGGTTAGTTGGTGTCACGCGGGAGGACTTTAATCGTCTTACGGCGGCGGTTGGTGCCACGCGGGAGGACTTTCAATCGTCTTCTGGGCGGTGGTTGGTGCCACGCGGGAGGACTTTGAATCGTCTTCCGGCGGTTGGTGCCACGCGGGAGGACTTTGAATCGTCTTCCTCGGCGGCGGTTGGTGCCACGCCGGAGGACTTTGAATCGTCTTACGCGGCGGTTGGTGCAGCCACGCCGAGGACTTTGAATCGTCTTCCGCGGCGGTTGGTGCCACGCGGGAGGACTTTGAATCGTCTTACGCGGCGGCTGGTGCCACGCGGGAGGACTTTGAATCGTCTTTCGCGGGCGGTTGGTGCCACGCCGGAGGACTTTGAATCGTCTTACGGCGGCGGCTGGTGCCACGCCTGAGGACTTTGAATCGTCTTACGGCGGCGGTTGGTGCCACGCCCGGAGGACTTTGAATCGTCTTCTCGGCGGCGGTGGTGGAGGCATGGCCGCCTTGAGCCTCGAGAGGTTTAGATGTCTCGTGCTTTGTCCATTGGGGAGAAGGTTGGACTTACGATGGCCGCTATAGGTGTTCATCCGTCGGGGATTTATCGTGGCCTTGTAGGGGCTTGCAAGGATTCCCTTTTGACTTGCCGGGGAAGGAGCTCGGGGCTTACTTGATGGCCGGTCTTCAGGGATATGTAGTCTTCGTACGACTTCCTTTCGACTTGTTGGGGAGGAGCTCGGGCTTACTTGATGGCCGGTGGATATGTAGTCTTGTACGACTTCCCTTTGACTTGTGGAGGAGGAGCTCGGGCTTTTTGATGGCCGGTGTTTGAATTGCCGAGATGCGTGACCTTGGGGCTTTTTCTGCTGGGAAAGTGTCTTGGACCTTGAGGGCCGGTGCTTGAGTTGCCGTTGAGCGTTTTGGAGGCGTCTCGTGCCTTGATATTCGTGCTGGGAGGTTTTTGGCTCCTTCTTGAATTGCCGTTGAGTGGGCGAGACCGGTCTTACATTGACGGCCGATCTTGAATTGCCGCTTGGAGTGGGCGAAGCCGGTCTTACATCGACGGCCGGTGTTTGCGTTGGAGCTGGGCGAGGCTCGGGCTTACACCGACCGCCGGGGTTGAATTGCCGCTGAAGTGGCGAGACCGGTCTTACATTGGCTACGGTGGTTGAATTGCCGCTGAAGTGTGGCGAGGACCGGTCTTACATCGACGGCCGGTGGTTGAATTGCCGTTGAAGTGGCGAGGATCGGTCTCACATCGACGGCACGGGGTCAATTGCCCCGTTGAAGTGGCGAGACCGGTCTTACATGTGGCACGGGGATTGAATTGCCGTTGAAGTGGGCGAGGACCGGTCTTACATTGACGCCGGTGGTTGAATTAGTCGTTGAAGTGGGTGAGGACCGGTCTTACATTGACGGCCGGTGGTTGAATTGCCGTTGAAGTGGGCGAGACCGGTCTTACATTGACGGCCGGTGGTTGAATTGAAGGGTTAGGGACCATTCCGCACTTGGATTTGCTGAAAAGACCTTAGGACAGCCAGGGGCAAAGATTATAAGGGCAGAAAGTAATTTGGCCCTCCCTTGCAAGAAGGTCCGTACGGACCACCTCGGATGCAAAGAGGTCCGTACGGACCACTTTGGTTTTTACAGCCTCCTGTGTTTTGACCGGGTTAAAAACCGAGGCCCTTCACTTCTTCTTCTCGCCTCGTGCATCCTAGAGAGAGAGAGAGAGAAAACCTCCATTTTTACGAAAATCCTCCATTTTTCGCTGAATCGCTTGCAATGGCGGAAGGATCTCGAAGGAGTCGTCGTCAACGCAGGTCAAGAAGTGGTCGAGCAACGGATGGAGCTCCAAAGAAATTGGATTTTCGTTTGTTCCATCTTTCGAAGAACCCGGATGTCTTGTATCCGAATCCAGGAGGTGCACAATCGTCGTTCTAGGAACGTCGGGGAGGTAAGAAATCTGCTCCGTTTTGATTCCTCGTCGAATTTTTGAATGCTAGAACTAGGTTTTAGTTTTTCGCATTTTTGAATTTTTGTTATTTTTTTATGCCTTTTGTGAAATTCTTGATGAATTGTTGAAAATGGACATGTAAAAATTGTGGGTATGTGTATTTTGTGCAGAAATGTGTAGATTAGTTTTTATTTGTGAAAATAAAGTGCTTCTCTAATGAAATGCATGCTTTGGTATTTTGTACCGTATGCTATTTATGTATGTACATTATGAGAAAAGTTTGTCGTGTAGTGACAAATTTTGTGAAAAAATGTGACATGTGCCGTGTATTGTGACGGGTTTTGTCTGAAAGTGTGTGCCGTGTAGGGACGGATTTTTGAAAAATGTGTTATGCAGATGTGTCATGCCGTGTGTGCCATGTTTTTGGGTGACGGACTTTGTGGGGGAAAATATGTGCAATATGTGCCATGTTTTTGTGACGGGTTACATGTGCCTTTTCCGTGTTGGGACGGACTTTTTTGAAAATGTGTCGTGTAGGGCTTAATCCCTCTTTTGAGAAAATATGTACAGTGTGTGCCGTGTTTTTGTGACGGACTGCATGGGAAAAATTATATGTATAATGTATGTGAAAATTATGTGCAACATGTGCCGTGTTTTGTGACGGGTTATATGTGAAAAATATGTGCAATGTGTGCCGTGTTTTGTGACGGGTTATTTTCATTGCTTTCCGTGTTGGGACGGACTTTTGTGCCTTTTGTTTTATATTAAGTACTGTGATTGACGTACCTTTGCCGTGTGTTTACCCGGGCAGGATGCGGGGCTTATGGCCGGAAAGGCCAAGAGGATGAAGACTCGGGATCGCTCGAGGTTGTTGTTGAGCCGTGACGGCGGATGGCCGATATTTCCGTGGATGGTAGGCCGAGTCCCGTGAGGCCGGGTCTACGCTTCCTCGGCTTGGGTGTGTTCGTAGAGAACCTCGGCCGGGAGTTTCGACACGAGGAAGAACAAGAGCGTCTTCCTTGGCCTTTCCGAGTATTGGTGGGATACCACCCACACCTTCCATCCGAGCCGGGAGAGGTGACGGTGACGCCGACCGACTTTGCTGCGACACCGGGCTTTCCTTCAAAGGAGGGCCGCCGTGCGGTGGAGAGATATGATCTCCGATGCCGTGTTGACCGAGCCGCCGGGCTTTGAGCCTCGTCCTCGCAGGGTCCCGGGGGGATGCCGTATAGCGACGTGGAGCCGAGGATCACGCGCATTGGGGCCTATGTCCGGGTACCGGCCAGTGTCGGCGGAGCACCGGGCGCGCTCCTTTTGTGGTATGCACTTTCCGAGACTTTGTTCTCGAACCACGCGATCATGCGGCTCCCTTTGCTCTGTTGGAGAGCTTGATTGCTCCGGGATAGAGTTTGTGACATCGCTTGGGGCGAGGCAGTGCTCGCCGAGCTCTACTTTTCTTTAGGACCGGTTTAGTCGGGGTGTGGCCAGCATCGGGCCTGTTTTGACTTCGCTTTGGAGGTATGAGTTTATTGTCGTTTTTGATTTAGCAACTTGTCGTTTCTCCGTTTTCTTTGCACCGAGCCTTTTCCGTTTTTGTCATAGGTGTGGTTCTACGAGATTTTTCTGCTTTCCCGTGGGATAGATATCCGGGCCGTTGCCGCGCATCCCGCTATGTCGGGCCGGGCTCGCACGGCGAGGAAGAGGAGGACCAAAGAGGGGGAAGCTCACCATCGCCTACGGGATGTGCATGGTGAGCGTCCGGAGAGGGGCAGCTCTGAGGGGTTTGTTTTGTTCCCGTGGGCTCGGTATGAGGGTGATGAGTTCGAGGGCTCCCCGAGGTGACAGCCAGGCGGAAGATGCCGCGGGCCCGACTGCGACGTCATGTACACTGGGAGCGGGTCTTCGGGCAAAGCATGGCCTGTGTGTGCTTCCCGTGGCTCCGAGGGACCCTCCTTTTGGGATGCTTGATTCCCGTAATATGGATGTGCTTGATTTTGAGAGGTACCTTGGCGGTGTGGGCGCCGAGGAGTTTATTTTGTATGGAGAGGAGTACGGGGCCTTCGTGAGGAGGAAGCCGAGGACGCCGCAGTAATCCGGCGAGGAGAGAGAGGCCGGCCCGCAGCTCCCCGAGGTTCCGATGCCGGGGCCGGATTTCACGTATGTCCGTGGGGACGGGTCGAGGAGGAGTGGTGCCTGTACCCGTTTCGAGCGGTGCTCCCCGCTCGCATACCGAGTGGATCCCGATAGATCGGTGAGTGTGGCCGACTCTTTTCCATCTTGGCATCTTTCCGTATTTTTCTCTTTTTGTTGTTGAGTATAACCGTATTGCCGAGCCTTTCCTTGGCCGCTTGCTTGTGCAGTCCCGGGAGAGCCTATGATATGCTGACTCGCCGTTACGTGGCGATGAGGTCGTTTGCGAAGAAGATGGCGTCGAAGTTGTCTTGCCGGTCTTCCCGACGCTTGCCGGCGTACTGCACCTCATGCCTTCGAGGCATTCTCAGACGTTCCTCCGCCGAGAGCCGAGCCGGAGCCGCAGCAGAGGGACCTTCGAGGGCGGCATAGTATGGATGCCGGACATCTTCGGGAGCTCCGAGGCGCAGCCCTTTTATCGCTTCTTCCCTCCTCAGATGCACAGGCGAGGGATCCTCGAGCCTTCCTTCTTTGATCCTTTCGCCGGATTTGATCCTTCTGAGTACTTTGAGTATCAGCCTCCGGAGGGGGCTCGGTATTCTGATGACGAGGACGTGACGGGCGAGTTCACAGGGATGCCCGACTTCTCTCTGGAGGACCTCGGCGAGGATGATGATGATGCTGAAGAGTCGGATTAGGGTCCATTTGCTTTCCCTCTTTCCATATCTTCTCTTTTTTTTGTTTAGCAACAGACATTTGATGTACCTGTAATAAAACATTTGTATTTGCATGGCAAACGCATTTTATTTTAGGATGTAATGTCATTTTTGTGATTCCTGGGAATTGTCCTAGAAATTGTTGCTATTATTTTTTTTTTATTTTGTGCATGCCACGTGAGCTGAGAGTGCGTTTGTGGGTAGTGTATGTTCACCGGGAATGGCTGGGCTTGTTTGGGCCAAGCTTTGGAGCAAGGTCCCGCTGAGGACAGCTGTTGTACTGTTTGCTGGGGAAATGGGTCATGGTTGCAAGGAGGTCCGTACGGACATACTTAGCATGCAAAGAGGTCCGTACGGACCAACCTTGCTTTTGGGAAGGAGATAAATGCTTTCCAGTGTCTTCCCCATTTCCCATTTGCAGCCATTTTCGAGCTTTCTTCCCCATTTTCTCTAGGAACCTCCATTTTTGCCATGGATTCTTCGTACGTCCCTAGAATTTTGACGAGGCTTTCGCAGGAGAGGCAAGCACACTTTCTTGAGCAGTGAAAACGTGGATGCGGCGCCAGTATGAGGCATCGAGACGGGCTTTCGAGGTAAGGTTTCGTCTTTGCTCGATTTGGTCTTTTAAGGAGTTGGGTTCCCGATTGGGATTTGTTGTGCCGCCGCGAAGTTCTCGGGATGTTAGGAGGCACGTGTATTGTTTCTCCTATAATGAAATGGTGCCCACTTTTGAGGATTTTCGGGCTTTGATTGGAGGACCTGAGGTGGAGGCCATCTCGCTTCCTTTGATGGGTGGTCTGCGGTGAGCGTGAAGCTTGCAGTGCTTTCTTCGTACTTCGTTGGAAGAAGTGCAGGGTATGATCCTTGATTCGGGTCATATTGACATTTCGAGCTGCCTGAGCGGTTCATGGTTGATGATGAGAGTGATGTCTCTGGGACGCATTTGCCTTGTGCGTGACGGCGACGCTTTTCCCGGTCCGCCTCCTTGGCATTTGCGATGGCGCTTTGCTAGATGTGGTAGGACACCGCAGAGCCGGAGAGGATATTGTCCCGTTGGTGCCGGGAGAGACTCTTCATGGTATCGACCGTCCGCGACCGGGGATCGTTTCATGAGAGGGGGAAGCCCCGCTTTGCTCACCTTGTGGCCGCGAGAGAGACTTCAGGCCATGCCCGAGGCTCCGACGTCGTTTAGCCCGTGGTCATTTGCTCGCCGACCTCTTGCGTTGGATATGGATCACCCGCCTCGGGAGAGATGGATGGCACAGCCTTGGTACGCATCGATCCGCCGGTGGGTTCCTCACCGGAGGATTGAGACTAGGAGGATCTTGCAGAAGGGTCCTACGTTGTCGAGTTCCAGGTTTGTCTTGGTCCTCCTTCTATATTCCGTCGCTTGTTTCCGGCAGTTTGGGATGAAGCAGAGCCTTTGTTGGGCCGGGATGACCTTGCTACCGCGGAGGTAGTTCCTCTTTGTATGGCAGCCTTCCAGTGCCTTCTTGTATTTTCGAGGGTATGGAAGTATTCCGCTTTCCCTCCGTGGTACTCCTTAGACGTCTGGGGAGCTGTTGCATTGACGACTCGCATCCGGCCCGGTATGAGCAAATGTGTCGGGCGCTCCCAAGTGGCTTTGGAGAGCAAAGGCGTGTAGCGATTCTGGGACCCGGCTTGCCGTAGTAGCTATTGCCTTAGGAGTGCCGAAGCCTGGTCTCGACCCTTTGGATGTGACGGGAGACACTTTGTTTGACTACGAGACTAGAGTTGACCGACCGACAGGGAGAGGTCCTCTTTGCGTACTCGCAGGGAGGAGATCCGAGCCGAAGCACGGCGAATGAAGCCCCGAGAGCTACCGGATTGTTTGACTCTACTGGGGAGGACCCCGATCTCTGACCGAGAGACGCAGAGTTGGTTCACGTGGAGCGAAAGAAGACTCACGGGGACGAGGGAAGAAAGGAAAGAATGGCGAGGGGACAAGCGCAGCATGGCGCGGAATGACCTCCTAGGTATCCATTCATTGCATTTGCAAACACATTATTTGTTAAATGTATTAAGCTGTCTTTTAGCATGTTGTGAACTTGAGAGTAGACCGTGCTTGAACTCATCAAGAAATGTTGTAATCGTTAGTGATTTGTGATTTACTTTTAAAGCTTTGTCGAGACGCAAGATCTCTTGTTTGCCTTTGTTTCTTTTGTGCACCTTGTCGGCGTCCATCTTTGAACTTTTCGTTGCATTTGCGGGGACGATGCCTGGGCTATGACGGCAATCCCTTTTCTTAGGGCTTTGTGCTTGGCCGAGAGGTTGAATGATCCCTCGACAAGTCGTTTTGACGGTCTTTTCGCAGCCTTCCTTGCCTCTTGTTGGCGTCGGGCTCTTGACCTCTTTTTGCAGCCTTCTGCTTGAGATTCTTTTATTTATTGTTTTTTTTTGTGAGCCCTTGCTCGAGCTCTCTTTTTGTGAGCCCTTGCTCGAGCTCTTTTTTTTTTTTTTTTTGTGAGCCCTTGCTCGAGCTCTTTTTTTTTTTTTTTTTTTTTTTTGAAGCGCGTGAGGGCGAAGACAAGCCCCCGGCTTGGAAGCGCATACGAGTCGCCGTTTGATGCCGAGTGACCCTGGATGTCCTTTGATGTTGCCGCCGTCGTTTGACTTGGTCAAGGTGACTGTTGGGGCGTGTTCTTGAAAAGTGCGTAGCTTGATGGAGGTCTTGATTGACATTCAAACTTTTGACTTTTGTGTATTTTTAGACCGGACCAATTAAGGTTGCCTACGCCTCCTGACTAGAGGGCTCAGTGTCCGCGTAGTTCGACACTACATGGAGTGCCAAGAGATGCACAGCTTGTTCTTCTTTAGGCGAAGTATCTCGCGAAGTTTGCTTCCGTTGACCGGATTCATGAAGGGATTGCCGTCTAGGTCCATCGCCTTCATGGCGCCTCCGTGAGAAGATCTTTTGAACCACGAAAGGGCCGATCCATGTGGGTTCCCATTTTCCCATGGGTTGGTTCGAGTGGGAGGCTTTTCTTTTGAGTACTAGGTCGCCTTCCCTGATGTCTCGAGATTTGACTTTCTTGTCGAAAGCTCTAGCCATCCTGCTTTGATAGGCTCGGACGTGTTCCATGGCCTTTAGTCGTCGCTCGTCTAGCAGAGCCAATTCGTCGTGTCGGCTTCGAGCCATTCAACTTCGTTGATGTCATTTTCCAAGAAGACTCGGAGTGAGGGAATTTCTAGCTCGATGGGAAGGACTCGCTTCCATCCCGTATGTCGTGGCAAATGGGGTTTCTCCCGTGGGTCGTTTCGATCGATGTACGGTAGCCCCAAAGTGCAAGGTGCAGCTTCTCGGGCCAATCTCGTCCTCGGTGGTCATTTTCGGATGATCCGTTCGAGGGTTTTGTTTGTCGCTTCCACGGCGCCGTTTGTTTGTGGCGAGAGGGGGAGAAGATTTGTGGCGTGTGATCTTGAATTCAGCTGCTAGCCCTGTCGAATTCCCCTTCGAAGTGTGAGCCATTGTCTGATATGACCTCATTTGGGATGCCGTATCGGCAGATGATGTTTTCCTTGAGGAAATGCGCGACCTTCTTGGAGGTGAGTACCTTGTAGGACTTGGCTTCGACCCATTTGGTGAAGTAGTCGATGGCTACTAAGATGAACTTCGTGGCCGTTGCCGCTCCGGGCGGAGCAATTTTCCCGATGACGTCAATTCCCCAAGTGGCAAATGGCCAAGGTGTAGTCATGCAAGAGAGATCGTGGGGCGGCAGATGATTGAGGTTGGAGAACCGTTGGCACTTGTCGCAGCCTTCGGACAAAGTGGATGCAATCCTGCTCCATGGAGATCCAAGAGTAGCCCATCCCGAGAATGATTTGCATCAGTGGCTCGGCGTTCATGTGGGGACCGCAAGCCCCATTGTGGACTTCGTTCATGAACTTGTTTGCTTCTTCTTGGCTGATGCAGCGTAGGAGTGGCCCATGGTAGCGTTTCTTGTATAGCATGTCCCCGAGGATGACGAAGTGAGAGGCGAGGCATTTTAGGGCCATGATGCTTTTGGTTTTGACCCCTTCCTTGTGTGGGTCTTCCTTGTTCATGAAGGTGGTTTCCCGTTCTTGAGGTATTGGAAGATCTGGGTTATACCATGGCTCATTGATGGGCTTAGGCTCCGGTTCGATCTCACAACAGATGGCGTGGAATTTCCTTTCGTCCGACTTTGAAGGGTTTGATTGCTTTTCCTTCAGGGATTTCCACAAGGGAAGCCAAGGTGGCTAAGGCATCTGCAAACCTGTTTCGGTCTCTTGGCAAGTAGTGGAAGGTGACTTCTTCGAATTGTGTGATGAGGTCTTCCATGCAGCATGGTATTTTTGCAAGCCCGGGTCTATGGTTTTCCACTTGTTGGAGACTTGGTTGATGATCAAGGCTGAGTCCCCATAAACTTCGAAGTTTCTGGACATTCCTCTCGAGTGCGGCTTGTAGTCCAAAGAAATAAGAGCTTCATATTCGGCGGCATTGTTGGTTACCTCGAAATTGAGCTTTATAGCAATTGGGGTGTGCTCGTCCTTGGGATCTACCAAGAGCATACCGACGCCGTTTCCCTTTTTGTTGGCCGCTCCGTCGAAGAACAGCTTGCCATCGGTTTTCGCCTTCGATTGCGAAGATTCCCTCGTCCGGAAATTGTGGTTCGGGGCCTCGAGCCTCGTCGCTGGGAAATCGGCCGCTTGTTCACCATGGCCCGTCCCTTGATTGACTTTTGGTTTACGTACTTGATGTCAAATTCCGCTTAGGAAGAAAGACCATTTAGGCGAGCCTCATTGATTGCAGAGATGGTTTGTCGAAGAGGTACTTGATCGGGTCCATTTTGGAAACCAAGTGTACCGTGTGCGACCGCATGTAGTGCCGTAGTTTCCCGACAACCCATACCAGAGCCGCGCAGTTTTCTCGAGGGCCGAGTAATTGAGTTCGCCGCCTTGAAATTTTCGATCGACGAAGTAGATGGCGTTTTCGACTCGTGACTCCTTCTTTTCTTGACATGTGAGCATGGCTCCAGCTGCGGTGGTGGTCACGCTTAGGTATAGCAACGTTGGCTTTTCCTCGTGGGGAGGACAGAGAATCGGAGGACTCACAAGGTATGCTTTTATTTTCTCAAAGGCCTCTTGGCATTCCGAGTTCCATTCGATGTCGGCGTTCTTCTTCATCCGTTTGAAGATTGGCTTGCACATCGAGGTCAATTGGTTGACGAAGCGGCGATATACCGTAGGCGGCCCATGAAGCTTTTCACCTCCGTCCGAGTTTGCGGTGGTCTCATTTCGATGATAGCCTTGATCTTTTGAGGATCAACCTCGATGCCTCTCGGTGACCATGTATCCCAAAAACCTTGCACCTCGGCTAACCCCAAATGTGCGTTTGGCGGGGGTTAAGCCTCATTGAGTGTTTTCGGAGGCGATTGAAGAATTTTCTCAGTCTCGCGAGGTGTTGTCCATCCGATCCCTTTGAGTGAACGATCATGTCATCGACGTACACTTCGATCTCCTTGTGGATCATATCGTGGAAGAGGCGGAGTTCTTTGCCGTTGGTAGGTAGCCCCAGGCGTTCCTTTAGTCCGAACGGCATTACGTCTGTGTAGCGCAGGTTCCCCAGGGGTAGTGAAACTGTCTTTTCTTGGTCTTCTTCGGCCATCTTGATTTGATTGTAGCCGCAAAACCGTCCACGAAGGACTTGACTTCGAAATTGGTCGTAGTGTCTACCAACATGTCGATGTTGGGTAGTGGAAAAATCGTCCTTGGGACTTGCTTTGTTGAGATCTCGAAGTCCACGCAACAAGTACTTTTCCATTGGCCTTGGTGACCGTGACAATATTGGAGAGCCATGTGGGGTACTCGATCACCCTGATGAAGCCGACGCGGAGCATTTTTTCGATCTCCTCTTTGACTTGTAAAGACCATTCTGGCTTGATTCGGAGTAGCTTTTGCTTGATGGGCTTAGCCTCGGGATTCAAGGGAATCCGATGCTCTACAATGTTAGGATCTAATCCGGGCATGTCTCGGTAAGACCAAGCGAACACGTCCACGAACTCTTTGAGCGGTGCGAGTGCCAATGCGTCTTGCTTCTGTGCCGGTGAAGAAACTTCCGATTTGCGTCTCTTTTGGCTCTTCGCCAGCTTCCCAAATTCACTTTGGTTAAAACCTCCTCGGCACTTGGGCCCGGTTTTTCTCTCGTTTGACAACATGCTTAAAGATGTGCTTAATGTATTGTTCGTTTAATGTGTCCGCTTCTCTATCAAGTGAATCGTTATTAACCGTTTGTGTGTTAGTTAATTTATCGGTTGTTAAAGATGCAATGAGAGGATACTCGGAAAGATCGAAGCATTCATTAAGAGCATACGGGAATACATTATTGGCAATGAGCTCGTAATCTTCCGGCGTGAGGCCATCGATGACTCGATAGACTCAAATTCAAAGATAATGGACTCGGGATGAGTTTTGACACTAGACTCTAGGACTCGAGGGGTCGAGACCAAGTTGTTCGATCATGTCCTTTTGGTCGGGCAGCTGGTCCGAGAAGGTGGCCCAGCTTATTGAGTGGCAATGAGCTTGATAGGAGATGGGGCTTGAAGGGCTTTATGTCACCGTTCCCGATCATTGCTATCACAGAGTTATCGAAACAAAATCGATTAGATCCGGCATCTCGATTTCTTCTTTGAAGAGCAGTGGAGCAGCCGTTCGTCCCAAGCATCGTCTGCGGAGTCCTTTGCTTTTGTCTTGGGCATTACTAGCTCGAATGCACTCGTCCCGTTTGTTGAAGGCGGAGTGTTGACAGAGAGTTTTTCGAGTTCTTACGCCAAGGAGGAGTTTTCCCGAACCAAAATTCATTGTGAATAGTGGTGGTTGTGGATCCCGGAGGCGGTGTGTCGAGAAATGCTCTTCGGACGGGATTTGGCTTGAGGCCTCCGAATCTTGCCAGGTTCGCCGGAGCTTGTCCATGGTTATCGGCCGCCTTTGTTTGGCGCCGATCGGCTCTGTTCCCTTTCTGGATCTTCTTCCAATTTGCCGGCCTTCTTTGTGAAGTACTTGGTCATGTCGAAGCCGTAAGGACGAAGACCGGAGATTGCGTGCAAGCCTCTTTTGTTATCTCGTGGAGCGTTTTCGTGCGGCTCGCTTGTCCTCCGCAATGTGTTCGGGAGTAGGAATGTATCCTGTGCCATGCAGAGTATTCTGTTCTTTGATATTGATGATCCGTTGGGTGCCCCGATGGCGTTTTCCCAAACCGAGCCCCGGATGTAGTTCATGTGCTTCATCATTTTCATCGGGGAGGGATCTTGTCCCAAATCAAAGGCAGTCTATGTGGCACACTTGGGCCTTTGGGCTTTCGATTGTGAACCCCGTTAGCATCATGCCATCATCGTCGGGTTTGATCTCTAAGACCGGGACGCCGTTTGTGTCGGTCCTTTCGTTGACTACGCTATCACCGTAGATGATGGTAAGATCTGTTCCTTGGACGAACTTTACGCACCGATGGAGAGTGGATGCCACCCCATTGATCCGGGTGTAGCCAAGGGCGTCCCAAAATGGCGTGAAGGTGATCGGGATGTCGATGACTTGGAAATCCGTCGGGACCATTTGTTTTCCGAACCACAAATTCAAGGTGGCTATTCCCAAGACTCGGGCGGGATGTTGAGTCGTATGCCTTGATTGCCCGAGTCGAGGGCTTTAGATCGCTGCTTTGATCCCTAGCAAATCCATCATTTTGGCCGGGAAGGACGTTCATGGATGATCCCCCATCTACCAAGACCCGAGGAGACGGCGCTCGTCCGGTTGAACTATGTAGAGAGGCTCGTTGTGGTCGCCCCAAATTTTGGAAGGTCGAGCTACGTGAAAGTGATGATGTTGTCGTAGTTAACATTGCCAATCATCCGAACCGCTTCATCAGTGTGTCACTGTGATGGGAACCGTAGTGCAGGCCGAGGCTTTCTTCCAACTTGAGCTTGTGCGGGTAAGATGAAGTGAGTAAGGACCAGAGTGAGATGTTAGCCTGAGTGCGCTGAAGCCGTGTTAAGACAGATCTTGACCTTTGGGTCCAAGGTTTCGGCTTCTTTGGCATAGGGTCCCTTTTCGGTTCGTGGCTCGTGTATGGCTGGCCTTTTGTCCGTCCGTGGAGGATTCACTGGGATTTGACCGGAACGTGTCGAACGTTCACCTCTCGGACTTATGGTTTTGCTTGTCTCTCCGTTTCGTTGTGGGAGGAGCCCGATTGGCGTAAGGCCGTAGGCGCATTTCAATTCGTTCACCGTCATAGCCTTTACCGAAGCATCAATAGTCGCTTTGAGATCTTCCCAAGACAGGGGTTGGATTATCCGGACCTTCGGGCCTTCGGTGGCGGTGCGAAGCTCGTCCCCACTGATCAATGGAGCGACATTGCCATGGCCTTGTGCAAGAGCTAGGCTTGCGGAGTAGATGACATAGTAGTCAAACTTTCCCGAGGGTTCTCCAAGGGTTCCGACTGTGGATCACCGGATTCATACCTCTTCTTCAGTTTTTGTTGAGAAGATAGCTTCTTCTTTCTTCTTCGAGGACGGCCCTCATTCATTTCATCCTGGAATTCCATTTCCGGACAAGCACCGCAATCGCAGAGCGTCCCACCAGATGTGTTCGTTGTTCGGCGGTGGTACCGGGACCTCGTGAGGCCGGATGGGCGTGCTTTCTTGGAATGTATTGTGGCCTTACGTCATAATCGCATGGCTCGTATGAGGGTAACAGGTTGACTTCTGGGAAACAATGAGAGACGTTAGAGGCTGTAGGAGCAGTCATGACTTGGGAAGCCCCAGGTAGTTGGGTGGCTAATGTTCCGAAGTGGTGCATGGCACCTTCGATCCAGGCTTGTTGCTCACCTTGACATTTCTCAATGGCCATGAGGACCTGCCAAACCTCTTCCAATGTTGGGAAATTTCTTGGGGGTAAGGTCCCGTTCTCATCGTTGTTATCCACTGATTTGGCCATGGGGAGTTGACGGACTGTCCTGGTGACAGAGCTGGGAAGGAGGTAGGACCTTGCTATTTTGACACTGGGAGACGGGTTCCCGGGTACTCTCGACCACTCTCTGTTAGCTGGAGGGGGTGATGGGCAAGGTTTAGACACAGGAATGGCCTAACGGGATAAAAGGGGGAAAGCTCACGTGGCATGCGGTTTCCGTTTCTTTTATTTATGATTTTTTTTTTGTTGTTGTTTTAATTTACTTAAAACATGTCTTCTCAGAATCCTAGGTAGGTTGGAAAAGATTGCTCTTTTTTTTCGCAACTATGCTAGATCCTGGGTCAGTGGAGACCATCTGTGCGGCTATAAGCCCCTCGTTTTGCACCTGTATTTCGACATCCCGGGGTGGACGGCCTGTGCGAGGGTCCTATAGTGCAAGCGGTTTCCACCGGCCTAAAAGAAAATCGAACCTAAGGACCGAGCTGTCATGTTCGTTTTGATGCGTTAGCCATGTGAATAGTGAACCGAGCCGCCACTAAGTCAAGATCGGAGTCAAGAGTTTGGCATGACCTTCTCTTTACCTTGCTTGCGCAAGGGATCCGTGACGTTAGGCGTTGGCCGGGTCATATTGTCATGGCCGACGTATCAAAGGCTTGATGACATGGTGTCATGTGAGCATGGATGTATATCCGGGACGGAACATCGTGCTGGGTGTAGCTTCGGAAATCAAGATCGGAGTCAAGATTTTAGCATGACCTTTCATCGCTTTGCTTGCGCAAGGGATCTTGAGTTCCGAGCCTTGACTCGAAAAATGGCCGGCATGGTATATGTATCCGAGCCGTATGACACGGATCGGGTAAAACCAACCGAGTCTCGGACAGAGTGTGACTCAAGACTCAAACGTGTGGTTGACGCTTGGCTAGGATGGGATGTTTGGAATGATCCCGTGCGCAAGGCCCAAGAGGCCTAGGAAGACCAAACGGATCGCAACCGAGACCACTCCGGGTTAAGGGTTGTAGTGTGCGGTGTATCCGAGGCGGCGGTGCGCGTAGTGTGCGGTGTAACCGAGGCAGCAGTGCGCGTAGTGTGCGGTGTAACCGAGGCAGCAGTGCGCGTAGTGTGCGGTCTCTAAAATTCTTTTTCTGAGTAAAACAGAAGTTTTTGAAGAATTTTAAATGTATGCACAGATGTATATTGATGCATTTTTTTTGTATTTTTATTCTTTTTGTAAAATAAAAATGAAGCACGTGCACACACACACAACAGTTAAAGAAAGGGGTAAAATGAAAGTTTGACCCTCATCATCGTTTTAAAAATCTTATGTTTTGTTTAAAAAGATTTTAAAACAAAAAGTCTCCAGCGGAGTCGCCAACTGAAATTACCCGGATCCGAGAGGCAGCGCGATCGCGCCCCGGCATCTGGCATCTTTCGCATTGGAGCGGTTTTGTCTCGCCGTTTTGTTTTCGCATTCGTAGAGTCGCCACGCCGTTTTTATTAAGCCCAAAACATTGAAAAAGGGCATCAGTTTAAAGATAATTTTAAACTGTTTTTGTGTGATGAGATTTTGAGTTCGGAGGTCAGATGACTCCTCGGGAAGAGAATATTAGAATATTAGAGCTCACCCGAGTCGCCTCGTAAAACGAGTCTTTCGGATACCCCTAATATCCTTTAAATGTTGTGTGTGTGTGAGTGTGTGCTTTTAAAAATGCATCTTTGTATCGGATGTCTACATTGTATGCTATGTATGGAAATGTATTGAAATAGTAACGGAAGGAAGCCTTACCAATGTTGGTTCGTGTCCGTCTTCCGCCGAGGAATAGTGTTTGAGGTCGGAGTAGCGTTCCGTATGGATCGGGATTGCTTCGGGAGGGGCGGGTTGTCTCGGACGAGTTTCGGCGTGAGTTGATGTTGCGAGTGCGTGTACGAGCGCAGGTTCGGCGTGCGTTGGGATCGCGGGATCACTTGGGCGAGAGGTTCGGCGTGCGTTGAGGTGGTAGAAGTCACTCGGGCGTAGTTTCGGCGTGGTTTGGGATCGCGGTTTGACTCGGAAAGAGCCGGACACCGTGGAAAGACTGGCAAGGCCTCGGAGTACCACGAGGGGCCTCGAGTACCTCGAGAGTGCCTCGGGCAGCGCGGGAGCGTCGCGGGAGCGCCGGGAGGCTTCGGAGCACCACGAGGGGGCTCGGAAGGCCTCAAAGATCCGAAAGGGGCCGGGAATGCCTCGGAAGGACTTAGAGGGGAAGCCGAAGGCCTAGGGAGGAAGAGAGAAGTGGGAGGTGTGTGAAAATGAGGAGGGGGAGCCCTCTATTTATAGTGCCGTATTTGGTGCAAAGAGGTCCGTACGGACCTCCCCGGTAATCCGGACTTTTGGTTTTCCTCGATTTGAGGGAATGCGTGATGATGGGGGAATATTTGCAATTATGATGTTCCACTGTGCAATAAGGTCCGTACGGACCAAGTTGACATGCAAAGAGGTCCGTAATTTTACGGACCAACTCGCAGGGGGTAATCATTTTCCCTGGATTTGAGGAATATTGTGGACTTTAAGAAGATTCAGTAATTATTAAAGCAAAGAGGTCCGTACGGACCATTATTGCTTTTCCAATTTCCTGAAAATTCCCAAAAGGTCCTTTTGTCCCTTTTTATCCCAGAAAGGCTCCTCCCTTGGTTTGGCTGGGGGTTTTGAGAGGGTTTTGAGTGCCAGGGGTCATCGAGACTGCGTTGATGAGTCTGCGGTGTTTCCCGTGTGTTTGAAAGGGGGTGATCCAGATTGGGGTACTTACACTCACGTACTAAACACATTGACATTAGAGATCATTTTATTCGTGATCTTGTTGAGCAGAAAATCATTAGCATGGAATCTATAAGTACTAAAAAACAGTTGGCTGATATTTTCACCAAAACCCTTGATTTTCAAAGATTTTCTACCCTAAGGAAGTCTCTGAGTTTGTGTGCCATCTGATGGTGTGATCCCCCGTGTGATCACATCAGAGCCTACACCTGTATATTTTATTTCTAACAAAAAAATAAAAATAAAAATTTGCATGATGTTTCTCAGTGTGGTCACTTGTATTACATCTCTGACACGACTCCTCTCTAAATTGTGAATTCTTCTTAAAAGGTGTCAACAACTGTTGACTCAAATTTATCCTATTGGATGTCTCTTAGTAGGTGCCTAATCTAAGGGAAACAACTGATCCACTCTTGGTATGAAGCCATTTCAATGTGATAAAAATGACATCAAGAAAGTTTGGGTCAAATGGACAAGATCATTCGAAAGAGGGCTATCCATGAAGGTAAAGAAGAGTGAAAGCTACCCATAAATCTTTTCCCACAAATAAAAAATGGGTGGGTGCATCCTAGAAGCCAAGCAAGACAAGAATTCAATTCATTGACTTTCTTAGAGGAGATGTGTCCCCTGATGTGATCACATCCCATACCACACATGTACTGAGACTCATCCTTCACGTGTTTGTTCATTATGCATTATTCTCTTAGACATAAATTAGGTCATTGGTGAAAATATTGTACAAATCTTTTTCTTTCCCTAATTAATTTGGTTAAATGATCTTGTGCTCAACAAGATCTTTTGAATTTTTTTATTTATGATGTACATGTGTTTAGGGGGAGTATATTTGGGATCTTTGTGATATTTATGAGAGGTATATCATTCACAAAAGGAAAAAGGATTTTGAATTCTACAAGGAATAAAACAATTTTTTTCCTTATCATCCAAGGAATTTCAAAAGGTTGAGGTAAGTTTTTGACCGGATGCCAAGGTAGTTAGTTTCCTTTTTTTTTGAACTCTACCTCCCTATGTGTCCTTCTCCTACTAGGTCTTTACTCTATGCTATCAGATCATATATATCTCCTATCCCTTCACCATTAATCTCCACCGGCTCCTTCTCTCTCTAATTCCTCTACAGATTACAAATTCCTCTCTATGTTTTCTCTCTACTCCCTCACTAGCAGGTTCAATGGCTTCCCCGGCAAGATTAGCTTCCCCAAGCACCGCCATCTCACCACCTCCATCTCTAACAGCCCCAACCGAAGGCGCGGTTGACATGTTTGTTGATACTGAGGCAACTCCGGTCTCAATGTGCTACCTGAGGCACCGAACAATGTAATTGATGCTGATAATTCGGGTGATCTACGCTCAATTGGAGCGTCTGCTGACATGGAAAAGGGTCCAAATTGGTCCCTAAGGCAAAAGGGGTTCTCGCCCAAGATGGAGAACTACTCTCCTAGGGCTAGACCTAACATGACCGAACCTGATTTTTTCGGAGGAGATGACGATGAAGACTATGATCCTAGTGCTGACTTGAAACGAAAAAGGGGAAAGTCCTCCATAGCAAGCTCCGGCAGCTCGTCCGGAAAGGCAGCACAGCCTAAGCCCAGGCGAAGGAAATATATGGAACTATCGGTTTATTCCAGTGACTCTGACGGACCCAATGCATCTGATTTTGAGATTGTGCCTCGCCGGGCTAGGTCTGACGAAGTTGATAAATTAAGGGCTTCAACAGAGGAGATAATGGACTCAGCTAGCCATGACATTGAGGACATATTCCCTCATGTCTTGGTTATTCCCAAATATTTGGCGGCCTCAAAAGCAACATGTCCTAATCCTACCACTGATCCTACTACCGCCATCCCCTCTGCTATTACACCACCACTATCACCAATAACTGGAAACCTTCTATCCTTCTGTGCTCATCATGAGGAGGAAGAGGATGATGAGAATATTCCACTTCAGGCTCTAATGGGACTGAGAAAGGGGAAAGGAACTGCAAGAAAATCAAAGGTAGTGGCTGCTACCTCCATTGCTGAATAAACCCCTCTGAAAAGTTCTGATGATGATGAAGCAGAAGATGAAACTTTTAAACTGGGTAGAGAGGAACTGGAAGCTGAAAAAGAAGATGCTGGTGATGATGTGATCATACCAGCACCCATATCAAGGAGGAAAAGCACAAGAAAGGGCCAAGGCTCAGTAAGTTCAATGCATGTGCCTGTGTCAAGGCGTACCACAAGATCCAAACCTTCCGTAAGAACTGTAAGTCCCCACTCTCCTGAAAAATTTATGTCCAAGGATGTGAGGGAGAGATTTAATTTCTTCAGAATGAAAGGATTCATTGTAGAGAGGGTTATGGACAAAACCATTGATGATGTAGGGATGACTAGATTCCTAAAAGAAAAGGGCCTCCTCTTTAATGTCTCATATCCCTCTCGTTTCTTTCCCTCTCTTGTCTATGCCAATCTTCTTCAGTTTATCCAAGACCCTAGATCTGAAAATTTTGAAAAAGTGACCATTAGAGGCAAAACCATCTCCTTCTCTCCAGCCATGATCAACTCATTTCTCCAAACTCCAAGTCCACAAAACATTCCACCCATGGCCCCCAAAAATGAAATTGCCAACACCATCTCCAATGGCCTTAACCCTCTCTGGCATAACCAATACAAGTGTACTATGCTTACATCACTTTGTGACTTCCTGTTTAAAATTGCCACCCTCAACTGGAAGTCTACCTCCAACAGAAATACAGTTACCTCTGCCCATGCTGACCTCATTTATAGAATCTTCAAGGGTGTGTAGAATTTAATCTTGGACAAATTGTTTTTGGAAGCATAGTACAATTTGCAGAAAAAGAACTTTCCTCATATCTCCCCTTTCCCTGCTTGATTTCTAGGCTATCTTAAAGCAAGGGGTGTACATTATCCAAATAGACAGGTTATGGGAAAAGATTGAACCCTTTGGGATACAGCCAATATTGGAATGCACCAAGCGTACAATTGATCTACCTGTAGTGTTCTCTGATAATCCAGTTGCTGAGCTCCATGATGAAGAAGAGGATGATATGGCTGATGTTAGTGATGATGTGATCGCATCTCCAATGCCCCAATTTGATCCAACAGTGATTTATGATTATGAGAACAAGTTCCTTGAAAAGGCTATGCTACAAGCAAGGGTGCAGTTTAAGGAGATTTCAAACAGGAGGAACATACTATTGGCAGCCAAGGCAAGTATTTCTGATCAAAAAGGGGGAGCAAGTTCAAGACATGTATTTGAAGACATAAGTCAAGATTTTCGATGGGAGCTGCTTCAAAAGACAAGGGAGGAGATGGACAAATCTGTTTGAAGCCTTGTTTTTTGTTTCTTTACTGTTTTTCAAAAACAATATTTGCTTTATGTTTGCTTTTGTTTGTTTAGAAACAATAGTGATTTGCTTTATCTTTTAAATTGTCTTAACATTTGCTATTTAGGGAGAGTTTTTGCTCTTTGATATTTAGTCTATAACATGCTCTTGGCTTATAATTTTTTATGACCAGAAAGCAACAAATCAAGGGAAGATTGAAAGTGTGTGATGTCACACATGCTTGACAAGTCAAAGGTTGACTTAACTTAAGATTTGTTACTTTCTTTATTTAAATTAATTTAGGTAAATATTATTTATATTGTATTTTTATTTGACTAACCTACTAACCAAATATTAGATATGTTTAGTATATTTTGATTATTTTGTAGGATCTCTCATATAAGGAAAGAGTCATGATAAGAAAATGATTGCTTGGATTGATTAAGGAAGATATGAGTATATTTAGAGAAGATCTCCTCAAGCAAATAAACATCTACAAACAAAGGACCCTTTGGCTATAAATATAAGCCGTATACCTCAGTCATTAGACACGATTTTTAGAGACTCAAAGTGCAGAAGCATAATAGCTTTCGTAGAGTCTGTTTGTGTGAGAGAGTGTTTTGGTTATTTTTGTCTTCTCTTAGTGTTCTTTTATATAACCGATTCGAAATTCATTTTAATAAGAGAAGTTTTATTGTCTACATCAAGTTGTTGTAGATAAGTGTTATATTTATGTTTTACTTTGAATTATTGTCGTTTATTTCGCTGCTGTTTACGCTGGTGGTGCTAGTGCTGATACTATCACACCAGGACTCACATCAGGCGTCTGTGCGTTCTTGTGTTGTTCCTAGCTGCTCAATTTCTTTCACTCACCCCTACCCCTTATCCCCACCTCACCCTCACCCTACCCACCCCACTTAATTTGTAGATTAATTTCTTTTTAAAATTTAATTTTTTCGGAGGTGTTGTCACAAAGTTTACTAACGTTAAAGAGTTATTTTTGAAACATTTTTCTATGATTTACCAAGTAGCTGAATACAAGTTGTTTCATTTTTGGCCTTTTTCAGAAAACATTTTCCGTAAGCTATTTTATACGAAACAAACAGATCCTAACATTTGTAATGGACAAAAATCTTGTAGCCCTTTTGGTCCGCACCCTTGCTCACGGCCATGTTTGCTAGGCTTGCCCTTGTGATGGACACTGGACCCTGTACCCTTTTTACCAAGGTCAAGCGTAAGCTCGGAGGCTATTCTCACCGGCCCAACCCCCATTTTTTTCACCATCGGTAGGGTGAGGCTAGTATGACCATGTCCGGCAGTGGCAGATCTAGAATTTAAAGTGAGGGGGGTCGATATTTTGCTTAACATAATAATAAAATCGTACAGTTAAATATCATAAAATTTATCGAAACTTATAAAGCATTTTTTTCATCGTCGTTTATATTTTGATGATGAAGGTGAGAAAAGAGAAATAATTATTCAGACGGAGGTGGCGCTCGTGCTGCAGCTAGGTTTTGCGCGGCGGTGTCTTTATGTTCTTGTCTCAGATTGTGAGCCCAACAATGAATCAATCTTTCCTTGATCATCATTTTATATACTCACTCCATCCCAAAATGAATGATCATTTTTTATTTAATGACCATTCTGAAAAAGTTGATTTTAATTCGATAATATTAATTAAAAAATTGTTTAAGGATAAAGTTTTTTGAAAAATAAGTTTCAAAATATTATTCATTTCGCGGCAAAAAAGGTCATGACATTTGAAATTACATATGAAAAGAGGGAGTGCAAGTCGTTTGAGGGGTCAGCTGTAACTTTCTAGGGGGATAAGATAAAAATTCCAAAAGTTTTTAAGGGCCAAAGTGATGATATAAGCACAAAAGTCAGGGGGGTCAGAACACCCACTCACCAACATAGATCCGCCGATGCATCATGTGCCCATTCACTTCTCTCATTACCTAAAATGTATTAAGAGAATTCGTTAATAGTACTCTCTCGGTCTCACATGCCATTTTTTTATTTATTTTGAATGTTTCACATATCATTTTCTTTTCTAAAATAACAAATAATTTTTTACTATTTCTCTCACTCATTTTTTTTCTACATTACTTTTGTACTTACAACACCAACTTACTATTTATCTCACTCATTATTATCTGATACCTCACTTTTCACAATTACAACACTAACATCATTTACATTTTTTTTAATTCTCATTCAAAAACACTAAGAGAAATGGTATACGGACGGACGAAGGGAGTATATCCATTTGAAGGGAATTTTAGTCTAAAGTCAGACCAATGTACTCCCTTTGTCCTGCTAAAACCTTCACTATTTTGGGAGTGATACAAGAATTAAGAAAATATATTAGTGGAAAATGGGTTGTGAGAAAGAAGTGATTGAATATGACAAGTGAGGCCCACAATTTAAATATGTAAGGAGAAAATGATGTATTGAGTACAGGAACGGGCGATGGAAAAGTGCACAGGGCACGACTCGTGACTACAAGCACGAGTCGTGACGAAGACCAGCACGACTGCGACAAAGGAAACGAGTCGTATCACGAGTGGGACAACAAGGGAACGACTCGTGCTTCCGGCGAATTTCGAAAAACAGCAGTTTTATTTATTTTCCTTATTCAACTTGAACTTGTTTAATTAAGGGTATTTTGGTACTTTGTTTATTTCGTTTTTCTTAGGGTTTTAGGTTATTATTGGGAGTATAAATACTCTTGTAGGGATTTTATTAGGGAGAGTTGAATTTTGATAAATTATTTTGATTGATTTGCAATTGTAAGACTTCATTGGCTTGTTGAAGGTGGATTCCTTCTGTTCTTCGAGGTTCTCATCTTTTAGGTGTTAATCTTGTCAAACCCTAATTCGTGGATTCGAATTGAGTCAATTAGTCGTTATTTCGATTAATTGCCTATCCGGTTACTATTTCTTTTATTCCGCTGCAACACATTACATCAATTGGTATCAGAAATCGGACGATCCTAGGAGAAAGATGGCCAACAATCAAGGAAACAATCAAGCAAACCCCGGTGATTTGGCTGTTGTGCTAGAACGATTCAGACATGATTTGGAGCAACGCGAGGCAGAGCGTGTTGAATGCGAAGAGCAAAGAGAAGCGGAACGTGCTGAAAGGGATAGATTGTTGACAGAGGCTTTGCAGGATTTGCAAGTTGGTATTGCCAATCTCGGACAAAGGCCAGATCGACAAGATGAACGTGTCGAACGTGGGGCTTTTAATCGTCATGGTCAGCCAGTCGGAGGTAATCTTATTTATGAACAATCCCCTAAAATTAAAGCTGATTTGCCTTTCTTTACAGGTGAATTAGATATGGTTGGGTTTTCTGATTGGCTAGAAGAAGTAAAAAAATATTTTGCTTTAATGAATATCCCTGCGGAATTTTCCAATTATTTCTTCAATTAGGAAAACCGACAAGATCCTTATGTGGCTTATAAATTGAGGGGTGGTGCATCTGCTTGGTGGAAGCAATTACGCACCCAAAATATTTGTAACAACCGACCAATGATTACTGTGTGGCCTATGATGAAATAAGCTTTAAGGCAACGATTTTTACCCGCTGATTTTGAACAAAAACTTTATCGCAAATTTTTGGAGTGTGAACAGGGTACTAAATCTGTTGGTGCGTACACGAATGAATTTCACTCTTGGTCTGCACGTAATGATTTGTGTGAGTCGGATGCACAATTAACTGCTAGGTATATTTCTGGGCTTCGTGTTGACATTCGAAATCAGGTTGAGTTGACACCAGTTCACTTTTTGGATGAGGCTATTGATCGGGCTTCAACAGTTGAACGTCAGCTTACTACTCTTGGGTGCGCAGATTCTTGTTCTTCTGTTGGTAATGCAATTGTGGCCAAAGAGACAACACAAGGTGTGGGTTCTAAGTCCGTTGTAGCTGGACAAACAAATCCAGCTGTTGTTCCGGCTAAAAAGACCGCTGCCCCCGCTACGGGTGGTCAATAGAATGCAAATCCTTATGCCAAAAACTATGGCACCAAGTGTTTTAAATGTGGGCAGGCAGGCCATATCTCTAGTGGTTGTCCTCTTAGAAAGAATGTTAATATGGTGGATCGTGAGGATGGTGATGATGATGATAATGGTGAGATCGTTCTTATCGATCCTAATGGGGATGATGATGATTGCGGGGACCATGAGTCGTATGTGGTTCATAAACTTTTGTTGCCTACTCCCGTGGAAGAGGTTAATCCTGCTCGACATAATATATTTCGTACAATGGGTAAGGTCAATGATATGACAGTACACATTATTATTGATAGCGGAAGTAGTAAGAACTTGGTGGCACGTGGTTTAGTAAATAAGTTCAAGCTTGAGGTGCGTAACCATCCATCTCCTTATGTTGTTGGATGGATCAATGCTACTGGCTCTTTGAAGGTAACACATCAGTGTATCATTCCTTTTGCTATTCGTGAATATGTGGATGTGATTATTTGTGACATTGTGGATATGAGCGCTTGCCAGTTATTGCTTGGGAGGCCATAGCATTTTGATGTTGGGTCTATGCATTGTGGGCGTACTAATGTGATCCAGTTGGTTAGGCATGGGCGTCAGTTCGTTTTGTGCCCATTGAAGGGCATGGGGAGTGGTGGTTGCAAAGGAAAGGAGAAAAGACTTAGCTCTCTTTGTATTTCTAAATTTATTGTTTCAGGTCCTTTACCAAAGAAGTTGATTAACGGGAGAACGAGGCAGAAGATCGACAACAGAACTTCAAAGCCTGAATTTTCATATTCAAATGCGGGACTTAACACTGTCATGGGATGTTCTTTTTATGCTTGCACGGATTCAGGGACGAATCCATTTAAAGAGGGGGCGTATGATGTATTCAGTACAGAAACGGGCGATGGAAAAGTGCACAGGGCACGACTCGTGACTACAAGCACGAGTCGTGACGAAGACCAGCACGACTGCAACAAAGGGAACGAGTCGTATCACGAGTGGGACAACAAGGGAACGACTCGTGCCCCCTAGCACGAGTCGTGTTTCCGGCGAATTTCGAAAAACAACAATTTTATTTATTTTCCTTATTCAGCTTGAACTTGTTTAATTAAGGGTATTTTGGTACTTTGTTTATTTCATTTTTCTTAGGGTTTTAAGTTATTGTTGGGAGTATAAATACTCTTGTAGGGATTTTATTAGGGAGAGTTGAATTTTGATAAATTATTTTGATTGCTTTGCAATTGTAAGTCTTCATTGGCTTGTTGAAGGTGGATTCCTTCTGTTCTTCGAGGTTCTCATCTTTTAGGTGTTAATCTCATCAAATCCTAATTCGTGGATTCGAATTGGGTCAATTAGTCGTTGTTTCAATTAATTGCCTATCCGGTTACTATTTCTTTTATTCCGCTGCAACACATTACATCAGAAAAAATTAGTAAATATGACAAATGTGGCCCATAATTTAATTATGTGAGAGAAAAATTGAGTGCGGTTGACAAATAGGGTCCTTATTTGTTACCGTTTCATGAAATGTGAAACTTCTAATAATGAGACACTTATTTGGATAAAAGATAAAGCTTCGCACGGGAAGAAAGGAGTATATATTTAGTCTGCAATAAATCTTTTACGATTGTACCCCTCCCAACTGCCATTATAGAGGGCGTTTTGGTAAAAAAAAAAAAAGGAGGAATAGTATACGGGCTCACATCTTTTTATTGAAATATTTTACATACTTGCATCAAATTGTTTTCACATCATTTTATTGAATTATTTCACCTCTTTTTTTTTTTTTTTTTTTTTTTTTTTTTTGTGTTGAACTGTTTCACTTTGTATAGAATTATTTAACAAAAAATATTTGCTACTCAATTTCAAACTACATTGTCTTTCAATTATATATTATATTGTATATAATTATTTCTAACAACAATACAAAGTAATTGTAATTTTCTTAGACATTATTAATTTATATAACTATAGTCTATTTATTTAAAAAAAGACAAAGAAAACTATTACTCTATTTTGTTAGGTACAATATACATATCACCTAAATAGAATTAGATATTTTTAAAAATAAATATAAAATTTTTATTAACAATAAGAGCAAATATAAATAAAATTATATATTTAAAGTCTTTTTTTTATTTGTTAGAAACTTTAATTGAATAATACATGGGATCAAAACCTTTTGATTTGACCCGTTTGATCATAACAAGCGGACCAAAATGTTGGTCAGGTCAAAAAATGCATGATCGGACCGGGCCCATATAAGACATAAACCGGGTCGTCCAAGCTCATTGGCCCATCAACCTTCTACAAATTGGCCCATCATCAGTCTTCTACAAATGGGGCGAGATACGCGATACAAAACAAGTTTATAAAAATATGAATATAAAATAAGATAACGATATTCTCTTAATTTTTTTTAATTTTTTTAAAATTTATTTTTAGGTAAAATATCACAAACCAAGAAACTCATTAATTACTATTTCAATTTCCATTTTTAACTTTTCTCTTTCATCTTAAATACTATACATTGTTAAATAAGTAAATTAACAAATTAATGAGATCATTTAAACAGAAAAGAGCTAAAGAGACAAATATTTAGAAACATAATTTTTTTTCTAAAAATACAAATAAAAAGAAATGAAGTGAGTATTTTTTTTAATTGCATCGAGTGTGGATCTGTCACAATTTAATTAAAAGCATCAACAAAATCGTGATACATCAATTTGATAACCAAATTTTGTGATATTTGTTTGGGAGAGTGACCGGTAAGTTCTAAAAAAATATCATAATAATACGCAGGCAATTCTTTCACATATTGTATTATTCTTACATAAGAATTTTTGAGTCATTATAATTGAAACCGAAATTTCCGAGACAAGCAATTTGTAAAAAAAAAAAAAAAAAAAAAAATTACTCCGGATTCAAATTCTTTATTTTCAAATAAACTTTAGTATCACCTCTCTGCAAAAAAAATGTGTATATACAAAACTCTCTCTAGAGCAGGTGCAGTATGCATGATGAATTAGTGACATAATGAACACATACCATATACAGTCATTGTAAAATAAAAGAAGCATTCAATTGGTACAGATGAATAAATTCAATCCTACCAAACTTAAGAATAGTTGTAATTAAGAATTCTCAGCACTATGTGTTGAAAAATGATTGAGACAAGTGAGATCTACAAATGATTATTTTTGCATAGAACAAACAAAAGTATTAAATCTAGATAGGGGTCATGTGTCCAATGATCCACACATCTTATAAAGTTCCATTTAAAATAATTAAAAATGAATTAAAAAAAAAGAAAGAGAAAAGAGCAATTAATTAATGAGTATATATAGATGTCCCATTTTATTTTATGGTACCACCATTCAAGAACAATGTAGAACAAGATAGTGTGTGTATAATTCATGATAATTATAATACTATATATTATAAATAAAATAAAACAAAAAAGCTCTTAAACCCATAATTCCTTGACAGAGTGAAAGCAATAATAGACTTATAAAAATGTAAGAGCTCGAGATAATTAGTTCTCATTTAAATATATATTTTCTTATCATGTAATATGACTTTCTTGCATGCATTTCCTCCTCATATTTGTGTTATTGGCTCAAAATAATCCCCCCCCCCACCCCACCCATGAAAATTGAGGCACTCATCAAGTATATATCCCCCCCACGCGTTTACCCTCATTATACATGCCCGTCCCGAAAATTATAAGAACCTGTGCAAAAGGTGCAAAATATGAAAATTGGGTCCTAATATTTTAAAAAAATAAAAATACAATAACTAAAAGATTTTTAAAAGATTTTTTTATGGAAGATATATACCTAATGGACCAATCTAAAATGGGGGGCCTTCTCATATTTAAAATTTCAGCCATGCGAAAGAACCTAATATTCCTTGTCAAAGTCGGGCCTGCCATTATATGATCCGATAATCTGAAAAATCGATAATATTTACTATATATATACACACACACACACACGTTTGTTTGTACATGTGTATGCAAACTTTGTTCATATATTGTGATCAGAAACGAGATTAATATCAATGTCAAGAATAATCCTACTAATATTTCAGAACACGCGTAGTAACTGTGATATTTCACGTCTTATATCAGAAATATGTGGAAATTTGATGAGATATATAGAAGGCATATACACTATTACTATCCATCAAATCATTAATTTAACTTTTGGAGGCGCGTGATGAGATGTGATTATCTCAATTGAGGAGATATTTTGTGGGCCAGTGTGTGATACTTTTATAGCGGATTTTGAACTCGGGTCGTTACGCTAACCCTTCAAGATCATATTTAACATAGTTGTCTATGATGGACAGAGAATTCATACCAATAATTGTTTTTTGACCTATACTTGTGGAGTACCCTACTTGATGATAAGCAAAGCATTCTTGATTCATACAAGTATATCAGAGTAGTGCACTTGTCCAGTCCCTGCAGATGTCCATTTCATAAATTTTCATTTATATATAGTTGTACATTTTAAGCAAAAACTATACACATATTTTAACAAAAATAAATAAAATAAAATGCAATGTCAAATATACACTTCATTTGATAACAAAAAGTCTAGATCATAAATGAGATGGTTAAAAATTAAATTTTGATGCAATATAATGCACCCGTTTGAGGTAATATGACCAAAATATACATCATGATATCCTGCGTAATGTAGATTTTAGCTTTCATAAGTTCGAAAGTTATAAAACTCATACTCCAAATATAATAATGTTTTTATTTTGACTTTACACATGATTATTAAAAATTAATTTATAATAGTAAGTTGAGTACTCCCTCTGTCCCGCCCGAAGAGGTACAAAATCAACCTCGCACGCAAATTAAGGAAAATGATGTAGGAAAGAGAAAAAGTTTAAATGTTGTGAGTATGGAAAATTAAATAGGAGAGAGAATGAGTGGGAGGAATAGTTAGGAGAGAGAATGTTGTGAGTGTAAAAGTAAAGTAGGAGAGAGAATGAGTGGGTGGAATAGCAATAAAAACATTCATTTTTGAGAAAGTGCCTTTTTAAATGGGACACCCAAAAAGAAAACTTGTGCCTTTTTGAACGCCCCGTGGGGAGTATATAATTTTAAACGGTTACGAAATAACAATTTGTAGTTTAGTTTGTATGGTGAGAGTGGAGAGCTAGGGACCCATAATCCACTAAAACGGCAGAAAGAATCGACAGGCGTGGGAGGACTGGAAACCGCCCCAATGAAGAGGCCATTCCCAATACAGTATTTGGTTCATTCTTCATTGATTTCTTCAAAAAGATTGCTCTACGTCCCATTCGAAAATGTATTTTTTCATTTTTGTCAACTTTAATCACCCTTCTATCCAATTCGAAAAAGTATGAGAGAAAAAGTGCGTAAGAAATTTTTGTTGTGAAAATAATAATTGGGTCTCGTTATTCATTTTAAATAATAAAACAACTAAAAACCTTACTTTATAACAAATCAATTTTTTTTTAATTATTATGTGATGGAGGGATTATTTATGATGACAGTCATCCTTAGTATGTGTCACACTTCCATTCTGTACTGTGTTGCCATTGTTGTAAATACTCCCTCTTATCCCGATTTTGATTTTAATTTTAATTTTTATGAAAATTTCAATCGATGTTTGACAATAATTTTATGAAAATTTATTATTTCTATGCAATTTTAAAAATTGTTATTGATAGTATTTATAATGGTGAATCATTTTTTTTTTAGAATTGCATAGGAGATAGCTAGATTTTCTAAAGTTGTGGCCAAAGTTTCAACGAGTTTATCATAAAAGTCAAAGTGAGTCAAACTTTCAAAAGTAGAAGTATTATGTTTTACGTTAATAATTATCTCTTTCATCTTTCTATTTGTGTTTTTTTTTTTTTTTTTTATTTCTCCACAAAGTTGCAACTGCTAATATTGAATACATGAATGTGAGACCAGATACCACACAACCAAATTCAATAAATAGGTCTATAATCTATAAGAAACATGCAAAGGATCGGGGACGATGCATCACAATTGCATTTTTTTGAGTTGTATGGTCAAGAAATAAGTAACACCTTCTTAATCTTGATCTTAATCATACATCCCAAAAAATAAAAATCCTAAAAAATAAAATATCACATGTCAACCACTTAATACAACGTAACGATCGATCAGATGGATTGAGCATTGGTCCCTATTTAGTAGCGAATCTACATCAAATATTTTGGTGTTGTCTGTTCTTTATTAAAAAAAAATTGACGCGAAACTAAATTTTAAAATGTTTACATACATAAGAGATAATAGGCTTCACTAGACACCACTTTACATACATAAATATAATAGGCTTCACCAGGCGCGAAACATTTGATGTTACATGTTGTTTAAAACAGGTCAAAACGATGTCGTTTTGCAGAATTTTTTTTTTTTTTTTTTTTTTTGTTGCTTGAGCAATACCAGACACTACATGAAATCTGCCTTTGTCCCTATCCAAGTATAAAAACCACAAATTGTGTGTGTAGCAAAGACTACATGCAATATTCCCTTCTAAAATAATAATGTGAATGCATTTTTTTTATGTTGACATAAATAAAGAAACCTCACACGACATGGGTGTGCGTGGTCCAACTATAAAATTGGCCTATTAGAGCTGGTTAGGATAGACTTCACATTTATTTACCTAAGTTCAACTCACTTATTCACCATCTATCTTTGAATATGCTTTCATTCTCCTTCTTTCTCACTCACTTATTCTCAAACTCTTTTTGGTTTGAACGTTGACCAAAACGTGTTAGAAATTTCACAAGTCAACGGTGTATCAATTTTTACAAAGCACAACTGCACAAGTATACCTTCATCATTCACTTCTTTAGTCCCGTACTTATTGTGTTTCTAAATGAATATTAATGCCGAATAAAGTTTTAATTTTTTTTTTTTTTACATTCAAATAGGGACGGAGATCAAGAGCAAATTTAAAATTTTATTCGATATTTATTTTGGGACAAAAGGAGTAATAAATATTGAAAGATTTGTAGCTATCAATGTTCAAAAACTCAGCCACTTGTGTGTAACAATGATTACACAACTGTGTTAACAACTTCACACACACGACATTAATTTAAATGCAAAGGAAAAACTTCATAATTTAAACACTTCAGCAAGAATATCTTGCTAAAAAATCTTTAAAACACAACCTTATTGAGAATAAGTTGTACATAAACTTACAATTAAAGGAAAAACAAAAGTACCAAAAGATCAAACAGTTATAAGTATAGAACATGAAAACATAAAACAATATTGGGGTTCTAATCTTAATTCCTTCAAAAACAACTTAGGACTCTTAGTAAACACGAGAACTCTCAATGAATTCCTGAAATCCGTGTCAAACAATGTGAAGCGTCTCGTGCTTTTATAGAGGTTGAGTGCAATCCTTCAATAGGATTTTTGTTAACCGTTCCTTTCGACATAGAGTACTTTCCATTTTGAAAACCTACCTTATATACAATATAATCACTACAAATAAACGTTATCCATTAGTCAAACAAATCAAAACTAAACTAAGTCAATATTCACAATTATTTTCTAATTTAACTTAATCAAAATATGTACACAATATATCATAAAATTAGAAACACAAAGATAAAATTGTTAGAACATGGATTAATTAATATGTGTTATTTAATTCCATTTGTTATAATCATTTAATAATGTTAAAGTATAGACAAAGTGTGTAGAATTCCATTAGGTGTAAGTACCATTAAATGATGGGCATAATGGTAACTTCACACCATCATCTTTATGAAAGGGTGTAGTCCCTAAATGAAGTGCCCCTTGTATTTCTATATAAAGGCCTATCCATCAAGCCTATGAATTCACTTATTTTTTATTCTCATTCAGTCCAAAACTCTTCCTAAGTACTTGAAGATTAAAGAGAATAAGGGCACTCATCATTTAGAAGATCTACTCTTCCTAAATCAAAGACTATCTTCATATCTTCATCAAGAACAAGAACAAGAACAAGAACAAGAACAATAATGGAATCACAAGGTACACGCTTCCGTCTTCTTCTTCTTCTTCTTCTTCTTCTTCTTCTTCTTCTTCTTCTTCTTCTTCTTCTTCTTCTTCTTCTTCTTCTTCTTCTTCTTCTTCTTCTTCTTCTTCTTCTTCTCTTCTTAATCTAGTTATGAGACGGTTCATGGTTAATGGATCGTTTAATGTTCCAACAATTGGTATCAGAGCCTGCTCATATACTAGATTGAGTTTGAAATTCTTATAAAGCCTTATGCTTTAATTCTTGTATGATTTCATTTAGTTTTTGTTCTTGTTCATGATACTCATCTTGTCTAAGAGTATTATATTCAAAAAACTTCATTCTATTTCTGATTTTGGTTTACTCAAAGGCTTTCAATTCTTAATGTAAGATTATTCCATTTTTGAACATAGCCACCATCCTTGGATGCGTTGTGAGTTTGTTCATATGCATAGCCACGCATTTAAAAATGTGATGTGAGTATGCGGATCTACTTGCTTTGGTTGAATATTGATTCACCATTAAGTTAAGAAGTGATAGTCTAATTGGGTGTTTATGGCTCGTTGTCCTGGCAAATGGGGAATGGGGAAAAACCAGACACTGGAAAGCATTTATTTCCTTCCCAAAAGCAAGGTTGGTCCGTACGGACCTCTTTGCATCCTAGGTCTGTCCGTACGGACCTTATTGCATCTTGGCCCCACTTTCTCAGCAAACAGTACAACAACCACTGTTCTCAGCAGGACCTTGCTCCAAACTGCCCAAACACTGGCCAAAGCCATTTCCGGCAAACATACACTACCCACAAACGCACTCTCAGCTCACGTGGCATGCACAAAATAAAAAAAATAATAATAGCAACAATTTCTAGGACAATTCCCGGGAATCACAAAAATGACATTACATCTTAAAATAAAATGCGTTTGCCATGCAAATACGAGTGTTTTATTACAGGTACCCATAAATGTCTGTTGCTAAAAAAAAAAAAAGAGAAGATATGGAAAGAGGGAAAGCAAATGAACCCTAATCCGAATCTTCAGCATCATCATCCTCACCAAGGTCCTCAAGAGAGAAGTCGGGCATCCCGGTGAACTCGCCAGTCATATCCTCGTCATAGTGCAGAGCCCCCTCGGAGGCTGGTACTCAAAGTAATCGAAGGATCAAATCCGACGAAAGGATCGAAGAAAGAAGGCTCGACGAACCCTCACCTGTGCATCCTGCCGAGGAAAAAAGCGAGTAAAAGTCCGGCCTCGGCACTCCCGAAGACGTCCGGCATCCATGCTATGCCGCCCCGCGAAGGTCCCTCTGCTGTGGCTCAGGCTCGGCTCTCGGTGGAGGAACATCTACAGAATGCCTCGAAGGCATCGACGTGTACGCCGGCACACGTCGCGAGGTCTTGCAAGACATCTTCGACGCCATCTTCTTCGCAAAGACCGCATCGCCACGTAACGGCGGGTCGGCATGTCAAAAGCCCTCCCCGGACTCCGCACAAGCAAGTAGCCAAAGAAACGCTCAGCAATACGGTCATACTCAACAACAAAAAGAAAAATACAGTAAAAGATGCCAAGATGGAAAAGAGTAAGCACACTCACCGGTCTATCGGGATCCACGCGGTAGGCGGTAGGAGCCTTTGCTCGAGGAGCAGGGTACAGACGCCCTCCTCACTCGAGGAATCCCCACGAACATACGTAAAGTCAGGCCCGGAGCACCGGAACCTCTGGGGACCCCGCGGACCGACCTCCCTCTCCTCGCCACACATGGCGTCCTCAACTTCCTCCTCACGAAGGACCCATACTCCTCTCTATACAACACAAACTCATCAGCACTCACGCCGCCCAAATACCGCTCAAAATCTAACACATCCATATCCCGAGAATCAAGCATCCCAAAAGGAGAGTCCCTCGGAGCAGAGGAAGCATGCCGGGCCATCTTTGCCAGAAGACCCGCTCCCCAGTGCTGATGTCGCAAGTCGGGCCCCGCGGCATCTTCGGCTGCACCGTCACGGGGAGCCCCTCGAAATCATCATCCTCATATCGAGCCCAAGGATACAAAACAAACCTCTCCGGGCTATCTCTCTCCAAATGCTCCTGCATATCCCCGTAGGCGATGGTGAGCTTCCCCCTACTGGTCCTCCTCCTCCTCGCCGGGCGTGCCCAGCCTAACATAGCGGGATACGCTGCTACGGCCCCAGGATCTCTATCCCACGGGAAGCACTGAAAGATCTCATAGAACCACACCTGTGACAAAAGCAGAAAAGGCTCAGTGCAAAAGAAAACGGAGAAGCGACAAGTTGCTAAATCAAAAACAGCAATAAACTCATACCTCCAAAGCAAAGTCAAACAAGCCAAGGAGCGCCACGCCCCGCTAAACCGGTCCAAAGAGAAGTAGAGCTCGGCGAAGCCCGCCTCGCCCCAAGAGATATCACAAACTCTCTCCAAATCAATCAAGCTCTCCGCCGAGCAAAAGGAGCCGTAGTCGAGTGGTTCGAGAACAAGGTCTCGGAAAGCGCAAACCACGGGAAGGAGCGCGCCGTGCTCCGCCGTCACTGGCCGGTACCCGAACATAGGCCCAATGCGGCCGTGATCCTCATCTCAACATCACTATACAACATGCCAAGACCCTGCGAGGAACAGGCGCAAAGCCCGGCGGCTCGGTCGGCACATCCTCGGCAATCATATCTCGCCACCGCATGGCCCTCCTTTGAAGGAAAGCCGGTGATAGCGGCAAAGTCCGTGGGCATCACCGTCACCTCTCCCCGGCTCGGATGGAAGGTGTGGGTGGTATCCTACTCGAAAGGCGAAGGAAGACGCTCTTGTTCTTCCTCGTGTCGAAACCCCGGCCAAGTTCTCCACGAACACGCCCGGGCCGGAAGCGTAGACCGGCCTCCTGGGGCTCGGCCTACCATCCACGAAATGTCCCAGGCATCCGCTGCCACAACTCAACAACGGACCTCGAGCGATCCCGAGTCTTCATCTTCTTGGCCTTCCCAGCCAAGAGCCCCTCATCCTGCAGGTAAACACAGCAAAGGTACGTCAGTCACATTACTTAATGCAAAATACCAAAAGAAAATCAAAACACATATATCCCGTCACGAAACACGGCACATATTGCACATAATTTTTTACATGCAACTCAAAACATGACATGCATTATACATAATTTTTCCATGCAGTCCGTCATAAAACACGGCACACACTGTACAAATTTTCTCAACAAAGGGATCAAGCACTACACGACACATTTTCAAAAGACCCGTCACAAAACACGACACATATTGCACATACTTTCCCCACAAAGTCCGTCACCCAAGAACACGACACACACTGCATAACACATTTTCAAAAGAAAAGTCCGTCCCTACACGGCACATACTTTCAGACAAAACCCGTCACAAAACACGGCACATGTCACATTTTTTTTCTACAAAATTTGTCCCTACATGACAATTTTTTCCCCACATTGTACATACATAAAAAGCATAATGTACAAAACACCAAAGCATGCAATTCATTAGAGAGGCACTTTATTTTCACAAATAAGAGCTAACCTACACATTTCTGCACAAAATGCACATATTCACAATTTTTACATGCCCCATTTCAACAATTCATCAAGAATTCCACAAAAAGCATGGCAAATAACAAAAGCCCCAAAATACGAAAAACTAAAACCTAGTTCTAGCATTCAAAAATTCAAGCAGGGAATCAAGACAAAATTGATTTCTTACCTCCCCGACGTTCCTAGATCGACGATTATGCACCTCCGGATTCGGATATAATACATCCGGGTTCTTCGAAGATGGAACAAAGGAAATCCAATTTCTTTGGAGCTCCATCCGCTGCTCGATCACTTCTTGACTGCGTTGTCGACGACCCCTCTGAGATCCTTCCGCCATTGCGAGCAATTCAAGCGAAAAATGGAAGATTTTGGTGTAAAAATGGAGGTTTTCTCCTTCTCTCTCTCTCGGATGCACGAACTAAAGAAGAAGAAGTGAAGGGGGCCTCGGGTTTTTAACCCCGATCAAAATGCAGGAGCTGTAAAAAAACCTGGTCCGTACGGACCTCTTTACATCCCGGGTTGGTCCGTACGGACCTTCTTACAAGGGAGGGCCAAATGACTTTCCCCGCTACTTATAATATTTGCCCCCGGCCGTCCTAAGGCCTATTTCAGCAAATTCGGTGCAATTTGGTCCTAACGATGGCAATTGACCACCGGCCGTCACATGTAAGCCGGACTTCGCCCACTCAGCGGCAATTCAACCACCGGCCGTCAATGTAAGCCGGACTTCGCCCGCTCAACGGCAATTCAACCACCGGCCGTCAATGTAAGCCGGACTTCGCCCGCTCAGCGGCAATTCAACCGCGCCGTCGATGGCCGGACTTCGCCCGCTCAACGGCAATTCAACCGGCTGGCCATCGGTGTAAGGCCGGATTTCGCCCGCTCAGCGGCAATTCAACCACCGGCCGTCAATGTAAGCCGGACTTCGCCCACTCAGCGGCAATTCAACCGCTGGCCGTCAATGTAAGCCGGACTTCGCCCGCTCAGCGGCAATTCAACCGCGGCCATCGGTGTAAGCCGGTTTCGCCCGCTCCGGCGGCACTCAAGCACCGGCCATCAAAGTAAGCCCGAGCTCCTTCCCGGCAAGTCAAAGGGGAAGTCATACAAGACTACATATCCTCAGACCGGCCAGTCGAATGTAAGCCCGAACTTCGCCCGCTCAGCGGCAATTCAACCACCGGCCGTCGATGTAAGCCGGACTTTCGCCCGCTTCTCAGCGGCAATTCAAGAACCGGCCGTCAATGTAAGCCCGGACTTCGCCCACTCAACGGCAATTCAACCACCGGCCGTCAATGTAAGCCCGAACTTCGCCCACTCAACGGCAATTCAACCACCGGCCATCAATATAAGCCTGGACTTCGCCCACTCAACGGCAATTCAAGAACCGGCCGTCAATGTAAGCCCGGACTTCGCCCACTCAATGGTAATTCAACCACCGGCCGTCAATGTAAGCTCAGACTTTGCCCACTCAACGGCAATTCAACCACCGGCCGTCAATGTAAGCCCGGACTTCGCCCACTCAACGACAATTCAACCATCGGCCGTCAATGTAAGCCCGAATTTCGCCCACTCCAACGGAAACTCAAGCACCGGCCATAAAAGTAAGCCCGAGCTCCTTCCCCAACAAGTCAAAAGGAATTCGTATAAGACTACATATCCCCAGCACCGGCCGTCATCGTAAGCCCGGACTTCGCCCACTCAAATGGCAAAACAAGCGCAAGAAGGAGCCAACACCTCCCAGCACAAATCTCAAGGCACCAAACGCCTTTAAAACGCTCATCGACAATGCAAGCACCGGCCATCAAAGTAAGCCCGACGACACCCTCTCGGAAAAGGCCCTGAGGCCACGATGATCCCAACAGACGAACAGGCGGCGTCGTAGGGTCGAACCTTCTCCCCAGCGGACAAAGCACAAGACAATCACGCCTCTCGAAATCAAGCACAAGGCAATCACGCCTCACAAAAGGCCTCGCCAGGTTCATACTCCTGAACCAAGCTCCAACTTAAGTTCATACTCCTGAACTAAGTCTCAAATGCCAGGTTCATACTCCTGAACCAAGCCTCGGCTTAAGTTCGTACTCTGAACTAAGTCTCAAACACTAGGTTCATACTCGAACCAAAACCCACAGTCGAGAAGACGACTCGAAGTCTTCATACATGGCACAACCACATTCGGAAGACGACTCGAGTCTTCATACATGACACAACCGCGGCGAAGACGATTCAAGTCCTCACGCATGGCAAGCCGCGACGAAGACGATTCGAAGTCCTCACGCATGGCAAACCGCGACGAAGACGATTCAAGTCCTCACGCATGGCAAACCGAAGCCATAAGACGATTCAAGTCCTCGCATGGCAAACCGCAGCCGAAGACGACTCAAGTCCTCACGCATGGCTGCGCAGCCGAAGACGATTCAAGTCCTCACGCGTGGCAAAGCGCAGCAGAAGACGATTCAAGTCTTCATACTATCTCCCGGCAGGAAGGCTTTAAACCACTCGGTCCGGAAGACCGTATAAACCTCCCACCTCACTACCTCCAGCCCGGAAGGCTTTAAACCACTCGGTCCGGAAGACCGTATAAACCTCCCAAATCACTATTCCAGCCCGGAAGGCCTTAAACCACCCGATTAGGAAAATCGTAAAGTTTCCATCCCAGGACACCACCACGTCCTCACAATTGACCTCGGCGGTCACCACATCTTAGGACACCACCCCGTCCTTACCACTGACCTCGGCAGTCACACGATACTTCAGGGCACCATCACGCCCACATACACTCACAATTTCACGACCTCTGAACTACGGCCAGGCTTGATTCCCGCTAGGGATACGTAGGAATCCTATCACAGGGTCCATCCATCGACCTATACGGTCACCCACGTCCACCCATAGAGTCTTAGTCAGAGGACATCTCCCGTCCTCGTGCACTACAACACTCACCCCACACCCGAACTACGATCAGGCTTGATTCCCGCTAGGGATACGTAGGAATCCTATCACGGGGTCCGGCCAGCCCGGCCTAAATGGTCACACGATAGGACACCACACGTCCTCACCCCCGACCTCCACTCTGGTCCACTTCCTCTCCCGGCAAGCGATCCAAATTAGGACCCTTATCTTATCAACGACCCACTTCCTCCGTAAGTGACGTCGTTGAGGGGCTTCTGTAAGTACCCCAATCTGGATCACCCTTTTAGAGCACATGGGAAACACCGCGAGACTCACAAACACGAGTCTCGAAGACCTATGGCACTCAAAACCCTCAAAAAACCCTCATCCAAACCAAGGGAGGAGCCTTCACGGGATAAAAAGGGACAAAAGGACCTTTTGGGAATTTTCGGGAAATTGGAGAAGCAAATAAGGTCCTTACGGACCTCTTTGTTGCCATAATTACTTGAATCCCCTTAAAGTCCACAATATTCCCTCAAATCCCGGAGAAATTATTACCCTCATGCAAGGTTGGTCCGTACGGACCTCTTTGCATGCTGAGGTGGTCCGTACGGACCTCTTTGCTAAGGGGACACCATCATTCCAGAATATTCACAATTATCACATATTCCCTCAAATCGAGGAAAACTAAAATTCTGGATAACCTAGGAGGTCCGTACGGACCTCTTTGCATTTACGGCACTATAAATAGAGGGCTCCCCCTCCCATTTTCAAACACACCTCCCTCTTCTCTCTTCTTACCTTAGCCTTCAGGCTCCCGTCTAAGACCCTTCGGGACAATCCCGGCCCCTTTCGGATCCTTCCGAGGCCTTCCGAGCCCCCTCGTGGTGCTCTGAAGCCTCCCAGAGTGCTCCCGCGATGCTCCCGCACCGCCCAGAGGCACTCTCGAGGTACTACGAGGCCCCTCGTGGTACTCCGAGGCCTTGCACGGTCTTTCAGGCGTCCGGCTCTTTCAGAGTCAAACCGGCGATCCCAAACCACGCCGAAACTGCCCGAGTGACTCACGCCATCCCAAACACACGCCGAAACTACGCCGATTAATCCTGCGATCTCAACGCACACCGAACCTGCCCGAACGCAGCTGCGCAACATCAACTCACGCCGAAACTACGTCCGGGCAGGACAACCGGCCCCTCCCGAAAGCAATCCCGGTCCGTGCGGAACATCATTCCATCCTCAAACACTATTCCCCAGCGGAAGACAGACACGAACCAACATTGGTAAGGCTTCCTTCCATTACTATTTCAATACATTTCAATACATAGTGTACAATGTAGACATCCGATACAGCATGCATTTTTAAAATCACACAAACACACACACAACATTTAAAGAATATTAGGGGTATCCGAAAGACTCATTTTTACGAGGCGACTCGGGTGAGCTCTAAGATTCTAATATTCTCTTCCCGAGGAGTCATCTGACCTCCGAACTCAAAATCTCATCACACAAAAACAGTTTATTATTATTTTTAAACTGATGCCCTTTTTCAATGTTTTGGGCTTAACAATAAAAACGGCGTGGCGACTCTACAAAGCAAAACACAGCGAGACACCTCCCAACTAACGCTAAAGCGGAATAAGCCAGATGCCGGGGCGCGAACGCGCTACCTCTCAGATCCGGGCAAACTTCCCGAAAAGCGACGAATGCGAGATGCACGGGGGCCCCCGCGCGCGAGCCAGATCCCGGGTAATTTCAATAAGGAGTGGACGTCCTTTGGGTATTTCATGGAGTCAAAGATATTGAACTCCATAACTTGCCCATCGAACTCCATAGACAAAGAACCATTGGCCACATCCAACTTGGTTCTAGCTGTAGACATGAAAGGCCTTCCAAGAAGAATGGGAGCCTTAGGATCTAAATCCATATCCAACACGTAAAAGTTAGCCGGAAAAATCATCTTACCAACCCGGATGAGAACATCCTCCACTAACCCCTTCGGATAAGCGTTGGACCGGTCAGCCAACTGTATAATTACCCGGGTATCCTGCAATGGCCCCAATTTTAGGTTCTCAAATAATGTATAAGTCATCACATTGATTGAAGCCCCTAAATCGAGCATTGCCTTGTGCTCCGATGAATCCCCTAGAGAAATAGGGATCACAAACATCCCCGGATCATTACATTTCTTGGGTAACTTCCTATGAAAAACGGCAGAAACATGCTCATGGATCTTTGCCTTTTTCTGACTCCTCAACTTTTGATCTCTCTTTGTGGTACACAGCTCCTTCAGAAACTTGGCGTATCTCGGGACCGTCTGAAGAAGATCAAGGAACGGAATGTTCACCTCAAGCCTCTTGAAAGTATCAAAAATGGCCTTGTCAGGCTCAGGCTTCCTCGACTCTCTCAAGGCTTGAGGAAACGGCACTTCCAGTTCTACTACTGGTGGCACTGACTCAGATGCAGTACCCTTCTCTTCCACGACTTTTTCTATTGGCTCAGTCTTTTCAACCTCTAATTCTGGTTCCTCATTGATCACTGTGTCTATCAAATCCTTGCCACTCCTCAGTGTTATAGCGCTCACGTTTTTCTGGTTCGGGTTCGGTTCCGTCCTTGATGGCAACTTTCCCGAATTCTTAGCTTCCAACCTACCTACAGCATCCACAATCTGCCCCACCTGACTCTCAAGACCACTGATACTCGTATCAGTCCTTTGCTGATACTGCTGAAACCCGCTGGATAAGGTGGTCATACTCTGAGCCAAAGTACGGAGCATATCTTCTGTAGACTATCCTGTGGTGGCTAGCTGCTTGCCATTGTAGGCTATTCTTCTTGGCTTGAAACTATTCTTCTTCTTCTGGGCTAGCTTTGTGGCTGCATAGGTGGCCTAAACTGCATGGACTGCTGAACCGGCGAAAACCCCGCGGATTACCGGGCGATTACAGGCTGCGGCCTGCTGTGCCCCATTCGGATTAGACCAACTGAACCCTGGGTGATTCTTCCAGTTCGGGTTGTACGGTTCTGTCTCTGGCCTCCGAAACCTACTGCATTCACATCTTCATACTCACCCGTTTGTAATGTCGGACACGAATCCGTCGGATGAGTCACATCGTAACAAATACCACACTGCTTCGGCGGTTGTCCTAACATCATTGCCTTCATCATACTTTTGATGTCCTCAACATTAGTGTTAAGTTGATCCGCCACCCCACTACTGGATCCAGCTGCATTGACATGTCTGACACTTGACCTCATACCATGTGTCCAGGTACTCTTCGCTAACTCTTCCAATAATTTCCGAGCTTCAGCAGTGGTTTTGTTCAATATGCTACCCCCACACGAAGAGTCAACCATCCTCTTGTCCTGAACAGTAAGCCCTTCGTGGAAGTACATAATCAGCTGATCTGAATCATACCCGTGGTAGGGACAACTCCGGGTGAGAGTGTGAAATCTGTTGAAGTAATCGTAGAATGATTCATCCCCCTTCTGCTCCATATTACTTATATCCCATTTCATCATATTGATTTGATTCACTGGGAAAAACTCATCCAAGAACGCCTCTTTCAACATCTGCAAGGTAGTAATGCTGTTCGGGGCCAGGTGATAGTACCATACATTGGCCCTGTCCTTCAATGTGAAAGAGAAAGCTCGGAGCAGAAGCTGCTCAATTGGGAGATCCGAAGGCTTCATACTGCTGCATACTTGCACAAATTGGGAAACATGTTGATTCGGGTTTTCACCGGGTAGCCCACTGAAGCTAGGCAATTGATTTAGCAGCCCCGGTTTCAACTCAAATGTGACTCCCATCGGCAATGCAGGAAAAGTAACTACGTGCGGTTGCTCCGTCCAGTTTGGAGCCGTTTTCTCCCTCAGTGTCTGCTCTGCTCTATCTCCCATCTCTGTTTCCCAACAATTATGATTCACGCTCCTATTTGCTTTACGTCCTTTCCTGAAAGAACGTTCAATTTCTGTATCAAGGGGCACAAGTAAATTGTTAGTAGAATGGGTGTGCACCATGCACGGTTACACACCACAGGAGAGCAGGGTATAGCACTTAGCAGATAACACAAATACTGAAATGAAAATAAATAAAAAGAAAAAGAAATAGATTAAGAACAAAATAAGATCGTAAACAATTACACCGTTCCCCGGCAACGGCGCCAAAATTTGGTAGGCTTAGCCGCACACCTACAAATTACTACAAGGACTCCTAATAATGTAGATAGTGAAAGTCCAGGATCGATCTCAAGGAACAGTATTGCAAACGATCAAGTCACACACGAAAGGGGGGGGGGATTTTTGTTTGTTGAATAATTAAAATCCTAAGACGGGAATTAAAATCTAAGTTATAAATAATAATGTAAAAGAACACCTTGGACATGCAAAATTATCCCCGTCTATCAATCAATATCACCGGAATGATCCTTTCTTTCTTTCCCCTAATTACTTGATCACGAGATATAAAATCGCTATCTCTTCTTTGTTAATAATTACTAGCGGCGACACGCTCAACTAATAACCCTAATCAATACCAAAACCTAGCCGACACGGTCAAGATTCAAAGTATTAATTGATGAAAGTTTTAAGAGATTAAGATCAAGAAATTAACCTATTACTATTTCAAATAGAATTAAAGCCAATTTTACTTTAATTACAACCCAAGATGACACATTCAAGAATTGCAAAGATGCTACAATGACAACCCTAGTCCGACACGATAAAAGGAAAATCTAGCAATAATCAATTAAAAGGATTAAGGGATTGATCAATTTCTCAAAACCCTAGAAATTGAATTGAAATAAGCACAAGCAAAATTGTAATTAGGGGAGAATAATCAAAAGAAATCAAACCTCAATTGATAGTCAACACGGTTCAAAAGTTACAAATCCAAAGCAATGGAGAACTAGCCGTCCATGGAGATTCAAAAGCTTCAATATTGTTTTGAAAAGCTAAGGGAAGATAAGATAACCTAAAATACTGATAGGAGTTAGTCTTTATACTTCCTCCCCAAAACCTAGCTAAAAAGGAAAAGAAAATACATTAAAAATAATTAAAACTGCGAAAATACGTCAAGTCAGCCCGTCAGGGCACGACTCGTCCCAAGGGTCACGAGTCGTCCCTTAGTCTTCCTTCAATGGGGACGAGTCGTGATGTGGGAGACGACTCGTCCCTGTCTGCATCCCTTCCTGAATCTGGCGTCCCCCCTTTGGAGAATAGTTAGGCCAAAGGGGGACGACTCGTCCTCTGGGCCAAAAGCTCTCATTTCTTCATTTTTTCTCTTGAATCCTTGGCTCATTTCCGAACTTCCTTGACTTGACTTCCATGGTGTAAACTTGATGCACTTTGAGCAACTCTTGAGGACCAAAAACACTTACATCAAAAACTCTCTAAAAATTCTCTCAAAATTACATCTTTTATCTCATAATCCTCACACTACATAAAATCAGTCAAAATACATCAAAACTAGCTAATTACATGGAAATAACGAAACATAAGACCGGAAAACATAGGAATTACATAATACAAATCCGCGCTATCACATATATATAATGATAACATTATAAAATTAAAAGAGTATTATCATTGTTAATTAAACTAATTAAGGATAGATAAATATGTTACCAATATGATCCCGAAATAACTTCTGACACTGTTTCATGAAAATAAATTTAACCATCGCCTCATCGATATCCGGCGCCCATGTAAATTTCAACTACAACATATAATGATAACATTACAAAACTAAAAGAGTATAATCATTATTAATTATAACATTTTAATAACAAACCAACATTTAAGTTTTAAATAAAAACCATTATTACATTACCTTAAACTCCTCCCAAGCATTCTCCTTCTCCTCCCGTGGCAATGATTTCCAGTTGGGCCAAAACTCTTGCATGACCCGAGACCGCCAATACATCCCAATCCTTGTCCCGGGGGTAGGGTATGCACCTATAAACCTCCCAAGTATATTTATACAATAATATTTTAACTTAAATAATGAACTATATGTAAAATAAAAAGGAACCAACTTATATCAAATTAATGAAGAGTTACTTACTGTGCTTAATGTGGCGATATCTGGAGAAACGTCCTTCCCTCAGAATCGACAGGTGTAGGACTCATAGTAGTATCGGCCCAGAGGAGGAGCTGGTACTACTATGTGTAGGGTTGACATCATCAGTACCGGTAGCACCTGTATCAGATCGGGACAGTTGTGTCCCAGTAATAGATGTGTATACGGGGCGTGTCTTCCTGCCCGCTCTACTAGAACTCATATCTAAATACACTAAAAATATTAAAATATACAACTTTAACAATAGGAAACAATATATTAACATATCTACTTAAAATAAATTTAAAGTTCTAATAATCTAAAGCATTCACAATACATCTAAATACAATAAAAATATTAAAATATAAAACGTTAACAATAGGAAACAATATATTAATAGATCTTCTTAAAATAAATTTAAAGCATTCACAATACATATAAAACTTTAAAGTTCTAATAATCTAAAGCATTCACAATACATATAAAACTTTAAACTATTATTAATCTTCGTCCCCATCATCATCACTGGACTCTGAATTACTACAAAACTCAAGTTCTTTATCTTCGTCTTCGGAATCTGATGAATCAAACTCTGGTTTGACGTCCTCTTCCTCTGATTCATCAATTTCAATGTGCGCGAGATGACCTGAACGAGGCGGAGGAGGTGGCAAATTCACTGGTAAGAAATCATCCTCGGGTTCATCAACATTTTGAGGAATATGAGTGACATCATCTAATAGATGATTAGCTGATGAAACGTTAGGTGGCACTGGCATTTCATCCTCTTGATAGGGTGTTTCTAATGACGACTCTGTGATTGTCGATGAGGGTAGGTTGTCAATCATGCTCCTAGCCTTGGTCTTCCGGATACATCCCACCATCCGTCGGGTCGCCACGAGGGTAAGGAGTCATGTATACTGTTGTGCTTGAGATGCTAAGATGAAGACATCGTCGCCATTATGTCTGGACGAGTCCTTTACATTGACGAGGTCAAATATGGCGTGCTTCTTAACACCTTGCACAGCATCTCACCACTTACAATTGAACAAGACAACATTGTTTCCACCCAAATACTCCACCTCGACTACTTCTTTCAGGACGCCATAATAATCAAGGTTTCCTTTAAGCTTCACACCTCTATTCCACATTAATTTAGAGCCCCCATAAGCTTTGGTATAAAACACATAGCCATTCACGAAATAACCGTTGTATAAATTAACGTTCAAGTACGGAGTTGCTGCTAAATGTCTTAACCTCGCAGCTTTGGCATCACCCGGATGTTCAGCTATCTATAAGACAATATGTAACCAATTTAATACAATTTTAAGATTGAATGTTTAAAAAAGTGTATAGAATAACGAAATATTTACATATTTCCTTAGCCTGTTTGGAAATTCTCTGTCTGTCCTAGTTGCGATGAGTTCTGGAGATAAATTCTGAGCTAAATCTTCAAACATTCTGCAATAGGGTTAAACAAGGCATTTCATATGCAGGTAATTAAACATGCATAATTTAATCGACGAGGCATAAACATAGCATCAATGACTTACTTGATATATTCCTCAACCTTGTCACAGTTAAGAAGAACATAAAGTGAGACCGCGGCAAACTCTTTAGCGGTTAACGTACGCGTACCAACCCGTTTGCCGAGGAACCGACCAGGGAATGAAAATACAGAGATGTTTCCATTAGATGGACAACTACCATCGTAATTGCGGCCAACCCTAGTCAATCTCGTATCAACATCAGGATGAAAATATGTTCCGACAAAGGCAACAATCTCATTTATAATAACAGCCTCTGAAATTGAGGCCTCGACCATGGGCCCTATTGCTCATCTTCCTTTTCAATTGGCCTAGATACCTAAATGTCATTCGTAGATTAAAACATAAATAATGTTAAAGAAGGTATATTGTTAACGCTCAAATTATTTAGAAATAGAATAAATTCAATTACCTCTCAAATGGATACATCCATTTGTATTGAACTGGACCACCGACTCTAGCTTCGTATGCCAAGTGGACCGGTAAATGCTCCATAGAATCAAAGAATGAAGGAGGAAATATCTTCTCAAGTTTGCACAAAGTCACTACGATGCTCTCCTCAAGCTTTTTCATGTGATTAACACGTAGTGTGGTCGATGTTAATGCTCGGAAAAACTCACTTAACTATGTTAACGCCACCCAGATATTGTCAGGCAAGAGATCCCTGAGAGCAATCAGAAGTAGTCTATCCAGCAAAACGTGGAAATCATGACTCTTCAAACCCTACACTTTCCCCTCCTCTACATTGACACAGTTACCAATGTTAGACGCGTAACCATCTGGAAGCTTTAAATCCTTGAGCCATTTCAGGAGGAGGAGTTTGTTTTCCTTTGTAAGCACGTATTAAGCCACCGGTTTCACTGTTTTACCATTGACCTCAGACAACTCTAAGGCCGACCGCTTACAGATTTCCTTAAGGTCCATTCGACCTTTGACTGTGTCTTTAGTTGTTGCCTTGAAATCCATCAACGTGTTAAAAACATTATCGAATACATTCTTCTCAATGTGCATCACGTCAAGGTTATGTCGAATGAGATTTGTTTTCCAGTATGGCAGCTCCCAAAATATACTCCTCTTGGTCCAGTTATGGGATGTTCCAAACCTTGTATTTTGCTCTTCGAAAACTTTTTCCCCCCACCGAAGTCGGGCAATGTAGATACCTGCCTATAGACCGTGTCACTACTAAAACGAATCGGGGGCTCATCATGGTCATTCTTGTTCTTTTTAAACGTATTCTTCTGGGTCCTAAATGGGTGGTCCTCCGAAAGAAATTGTCTATGTGTAAGTACCCAAATCCGGATCGTCAAAATCCGTTAAAAGTTAATCGGAATCCGTTAACTGGCCCGCTCCAGGTTAACCGGAACCCATTAAGCTCCCCGTTCTCAAGCCAACGAGACATCCCGAGAATGCCCCGTGCGTCCCAACGTCAAAACGTACTTAACACACGTCATCGCACGTATAAGTACGAATTTCCTTGAAAAACGCACTTTCCAGCACTTTCCGGGAGCATTTCGGACATTTTCCGGACTGTTATTTTAAAAACGGACAAAACCGGGACCCGGGCACGAACTCCCACAAGGCTGGTGAGTCATGGGACACGTGGCACGCATGCCACCTCCCTCTAGTCACCCTTCAATCAAAAATCAAGGAGAAAAGACTAAAATACCCCTGGTATACGAGTCTCGGTCCGTAGGACTCCTTTGCGAGACTCTCGAAATTGCCGGCAAGTCCCTCCAATTTCCAAAGTTTCACAAAACCCACGGATTTCAAGCTAAGTCAGTGGGACTCATGCTGAAATTTCACCTATAAATAGAAGGGCTGTCAAAGCCATTTGTAACAACAAAATTTCACCCCTTTCACCAAGAAACCCACGGCCTAAACTGGTTCCACTCCCCCGAGCCCCGGTTTTACCTCGTTTTGCGCGAAAACTCCATATTTCGATCAAATACGACCCTCACCACCTTAAAACACCATCCCAAACCACTTTCCGTATCCCTTATACACCCCTCGAGCCAAAGGAGTCGACCCTAGCCATAGGTATAACTCCCTCTCCCTAATCTCTCGTTCCGCCTCGGTTTATGCGCCAGTCGCTATAACCGTTTCGAACGAACATCGTTGAAATGTAGACGCCTCCGTCTAACGGGGTCCGATACGTTTTAGCCCCTAGATCCTCTTCTCTTCCCGTAAGAGAAGTAATCTCGGGTTAAAACGGCGTTCCGACCCCGTTCCGTTTAAATTTCTGTCATTTACAATTCCGGATCGATCGATCCGTCGAACGTTATTTAAATTCCTGTCATTTACAATTCCGGACCGTTTGATCCGTCGAACGTCATTTACATTTCATGCAACTTTACAATTCCGAGTCGTTTGGCTCGTCGATCGTCATTTACAATTCCGGATCGTTTGATTCCGTTGATACCGCACTTTAAATACTGTCATTAACAAAGTCCGACCCATTTGGATCGTGATAGTATTTACTTTTCAAAGTCAAATTCACAACCCGATTCGTTGATTTCATGTCATTTAATACGTTTTTTCCCGTAAAAATCGTTAACAATGTAATGCCCGGTTCAAAACCGGAGTTCGACCTTCGAACTCTCTTTCAAAACGCGCAAAATGACGTTTGGCATCCAAACGCTCATCTTCAAACTAAAAGCCGAATTTTGACATTCAAAATCATTTAATACGTTTTTTCCCATAAAAATCGTTAACAATGTAATGCCCGGTTCAAAACCGGAGTTCGACCTTCGAACTCTCTTTCAAAACGCGCGAAATGACGTTTGGCATCCAAACGCTCATCTTCAAAACTCAAAATCCGACGTTTGACATTCAAACGCTCTTTTCTTAAAAGTCAACATTTGACACTTAAGATAAACAGATAAAATCAGCATTCGCGTCACTTTTCCTAAAAACTTCCAAAACTGACATTTGTCATTCAAACGCTCGCCTTTTCAAACAAAGTCACCTAATCAACGTTTGACATTCAAACCAAGATTAAGATTGTCATTCAAGCCCCCCATTTCAAAATGCAAACACACACACACACACACACACACACACACACACACGTTTTCGAGAAAGGTAGAAAGACTCGTCATACGAGGCATTTCGGGTGATCTCGTAATACTCTTCCCGAAACGTAACGTGACCTCCGAACCTAACAATCTCTGGTACTAAAAAGCTTTTTACTCGTTTTTGCTACCAATAAAAATGACTCCCCGTTTTCAAAAAAAGCCTTTTCCTAAGTTTTTGCTACCAATAAAAATGACACCATTTTCACAAAAGCCGTTTCTCAACGTTTGGGCTCAAAATACAAAAACCGCGTGGCGACTCCTCTCCTTCCCAAAAGCGAGGTCTCAGACACCAACCCTCCGCGAAAGACAACCGCTTTCGCCCCGCGCAAAATCCGGGTAATTTCAGTTGGCGACACCGCTGGGGAGGTGGATACTTTTTTCAAAACTACCGATGTTTTCAAAAAAAGCCTTCCGTGGGTCAAACTTTCGTTTACCCTTCCTCGTTTTCGTGTGCGTGTGTTACTTTAAACCTCGAACGGTTTTTTCAAAGGCATTACATTGTTGTCTTTTCAAAATCATACCATGTTTGTGCATCCCCATTCATGTTTGATTTTCATGCTATCTTTTGAACTGCGCATCAAAATTCTTTAAGACACATTACGAAAAATCTGTTTTACTCGGAAAAAAGAATTTTAGTGACCGCACACTACTCGCACTTCTTTGCCTCGGTACACCGCACTTCACGTGCACTTGCTTTGCCTCGGTACACTTGCACACTATGACCCGTAACCGGGATGACCGTTCGGTTGCACCTCGGTTGGTGCCGAGACACCTTTCGAGGCGCGCGGGGTCGTCCCAAACAGCCCATCCTAGCAGTGTAAACCATGCACTCTTTGTGTCACACTTTGTCCAAGACCCCGGTTGGTTTTTGGCTTAGTTCGTGTCATAAAGCCTAAGTGTATGTTTTTTACGCCGGGTTCCGCCACGAGTCAAGCTCGAGAGGTTGAGACCGAAGGTCGTTCCCGACCCGAAGTCTTGAGCTTTTCAGCCTTGACTTTGACGCGGAGCTCTGCGAAAAATATGCAGAAGGTTCAATGTGACACCGTGTCACCAAACCTCACCGTATGCATCGTGCCGGCCACAACTTGGCCAACGCCAAGCTAAGGTCCCTCGCGCAAGCGAGTCGGGAGAGGTCATGCCGAAATTTTGGCACGATCCCCGCCTTAACTTAAGGACGTTGACTTCGACTGTGGCCCGTGCGTCACATACGTTGGAAGTTTGCGTGATCAGCTAGCCTTAAGTTCACTTTTTCTTTTGTCGGTGGAACTCGCTTGCCTTATAGGACCTCGCTCGGGATTGTCCGTCCCGAGAAAGATGATCTACAAATGGAAACGAGGGGCTTATAAGCGTAGTGACGAGATCCTCTTATTAGAGCTCTAGGGTTAGTTGCGAAAAAGAAGACACGCTCTTTTCCAACCGATTAGGACTCTGAGAAAATGCGTTTTAAGTAAACATTAATCGGTAACTGCACATTGCACAAGCCCGAAACCTTGAGCCAAATACCCTTTTCCGAAGCCTAAACCCTTCCTTTCGTTCCCTGCAGCGAGCAGAAAGTGGTTCAGATTTTCGGGTCAGCGCCTCGCCAGAATCACGATTACGGCGGCGTCGGACGGTTCTTCGGTTCCCTCGGTTCCCTCGGCCGGAATATCCGACATGTCTAGCTCACGAGAAATCGTGACGGGGACGGACCCCGCCACCGTAACAGATATGACTTTGGAAGAAGCCATCAGGGCTTGTGAGGTTCATGAGGCGAAAGAAGATCGGCGAGAATTTCGTGGTACGGCTTACGAATGAGCGAGGTATAGCGGCTATCCCCGGTCGAGACGGTACTTTCGTCCTAGTCGAGGATGACGATTCCCGAAACCGGTTCCTCAAACCTTCAACCGGGTTCCTCCCCGCCAACTTACGGGATTCCTTCGAACCAAGGAAACGGCCGACCTAGGCTTCACGTTGCCACCTCTCGGGGCGGCCTGTCATATATGGCCGGGCCGGTGCTACTCCCATCACTCAATACCACCGAGCGCATTTGGACCATCTCAAACGAGATGCCAATATCCTTCAATACCCTCCGGGTTCATCCCATTGCCTATACACGAATCCCAAAACACCGGGGACAAACCCCGTCTGATTCGAGAAAAGGCCCCGTATATCCACATATATCAAGCCTTCCACCTCCAATCACTACCGCTCACGTGGTAGCACCGGCGCCGAGCCTCAAAGTCCACCACTGGACCCACCTTAGCTGGATGGTCGAACGGATGAAAGACACAGAAAGCCACCATGAGCGGCTCAAGCGAGGAAACGCTCGAATCCGCGAGATCAGGGAATGGTCACGCCTCTCCTGCCGAGTTCGAGAATGCCGGAGATGGACCGATTCGATGGAACCGAATATCCTCAAACGCATGTCGACACCTACGTTCTCGGCATGAGAGCGAAAGGAGCAACCCTCCAGCAAATGGCCGACCACTTCCGGCATACGCTCAAAGTTCGGCGTTACGATGGTTTACGAGGTCAAGCTGCGGATCGCCCACACTGGGATCGAGATCGGTAACATCTTCCTAGGCGGTACCGATCCAACTTAGAGTGGGAAACAAGTCGTGAGGACTTAATCACCTTTGAGCGAAGCGGATGAAAGCGTCGGAGAATTCTACAAGAGGTGGAGTTGGAAACTCTCAGAAATCATGGAGCCGCTCTCGAGGATGAGCAGATGCGGATCTTCAAGTCACGCTTAAGACCGTCCATCGAGAACTCTCATCGGTCATCATTTCTTCCCGAGATCTCCGGGCCATGGTCAATGCCGGCTCACGGTTCGAGAAGGATCTCAAGGAAAAGTTGGCTCTTGCACGGCCATACAGATACTGCGTCGGCGGTTGCATTCAATCCCGCACCGGCCCCGGCAAAGGGAAAGATACGTCTGTCAACTACATCCATCGGGGACGGCGGTCGGGCAACGAAACCCCGGTCCCACAAAGCAACAATTCCACTCGAAGCGGCTGCCGTACACTTCGACAAGTTTGACATGCCGCGAGCAAGATCTTTGGAAGGGTTAATCAAGGAAGGTCTCCTTAAACCCGTTGCAAATTACAAACCCAAGAATCCCGTAGTCAATGCGACAAGAGCAAATCTTGCGCCTTCCATCGGTATCACGGCCATACCAGAGCAAGCTGCGTGGGGTTACGATACGAAATCGAACTTGATAGAGGAAGGAAAATTGGAGCGTCCCCGTGGACCCAATACGATCGGAAATCCTTTCCGAACAACAACGGTGTGAATTCCATTGAATGGGTGCCCAAGAAGATTGCCGCGAGCCGGTTCCTCCGCCTCTTCAGTAGGGTCCTCATCGAATGTCCACATCGGCTACGATGTTTGTGGCGCTCCGCATGCACAGGTACGAGTCCCAGACATGGTCGGAGCAATCCTCAGAAAACGAAGAAGAAGTCCTCTCAACGAGCGAGAGAAAGATACGAAGGCGGAGACACCGGTGTGGGTACACTCGGAGAGCCATCAGGGAGGTTCGACTACTACGTACTCTACTCCGGCCGAGTCCTCCCTTCCTCCGGGCCATGCGGCTTTAGAGCAAACGGGGGTGGGAAAGCCGAAAAGTCCTGGCGACAGCGAGTTCGAGACCTTGGGACACCGGAATACCTCGGATCTTGGTAATCTTGCGCCGGTCGAAGCCTAACCCCGCGGGATCGGCGAGGTTCAATTTGTCCGGCTTAGAGCACGGACCGGCAAGGAAGATCAAAGTCGGCTTGGCACTCGCACTCGATCAACGTGCTAACCAAGAGGCGGCAACCGCCACAACGGCCTCAACAGCATCCAGAGGCTCCAGCGAAGGCTTTACCTCGCAAGAGGAAAACGAGGAAACGGATGGCTTGATGACTCTCCTTCTCGGATAGAGACCGGATCTACGATTCCCGGCTGTATGGCGGTATGATCACGTTACGTGACGAAGACCTCCCGAGAGATGCCTCGGGGCATAATGAAGCTCTGTACATCACTCTCAAGCTCAACACCATATCACTCCCGGAGTATTGGTAGGCAACGGGTCGGCGGGTGCGTTCTCCCTCTCGGCATGATGCGAGCCCTGCATCAGCGAAAGCCACTTGATTCCGTCGGCCGGACTATCGAGGCCTACGACGGCACGTCTCGTCCCATCACAGGGGACGGTGACTGCTGGAGCTACGGTTCGAAACCCAAATGGTGCCGGCAAAATTCCACGTGATGGACATTCCATCCGAATTCACGGCTCTGTTGGGACGCCCTTGGCTACATCACATGAAAGCCATAGCCTCCACTCTCCATCGGTGCGTTAAGTTCATTAACCGGCGGGGAGATCTTGAAGTCATCGAGAGGGGACGGTTTCCTCATAGGAAACGAAGGCGAGACAGCGACAGCGTGCCGCGGCCGGGCACGGGGCTACCTCCTTCAAATCAACGAAGGGACTATCGGGGCAAATCTCATCGAGAATCCCTCGAGTCGGAGATGCTAACTATGTCAACGTCCTCGAGCGAGGCGGACCACTGACGATCCAGATACATCAAGTTCAACTGTCGTTTCCAACATTTGGAGCGGATTGGAAAGAAACAGCGAGCATCGCCGTGATGCGGGCACATAAACCCCTGTCTCCAATCGGAGATTCGTCGGCATTCTTCAAGCCAACTCTACGGCCCCGCAGTGAAGAGATTTTCGTGATAAAGGTCAACAAGCACCGTCATACTCGTCTTGAATGCATGGACGTCGTATGGGATGTCCTCCACGAGGAACTACCCGTGAGCCCCTTTTCTCGGCGAAGGGCATGATGTTTTCCTAGCGGCTCCGGCGGCGCACCGGACGCAATACGTCCCTACGTTTGGGTTGAGCCGTCGACGACGGCGAATCGGGACTCTCCGGAGTCGAGGACGCGGCGGACCCGCAAGAAGATCCCTACATTCATATGCTCGGTTTCGAGGACGGCACCCGTTCCGATCGGGTCACCTACGACCGGGGCTCGACACCATGGAGATTGTCAAGCTCGGCGTCCGGTACAGGCGGCTATCCAGACAATTGGAAGCAAGCTGGTTGACACGACAAAGAACCCCTCGATCAAGTGGCGACGACGACTTCGTCAACATCATCTATTCCGAGATATCGATGATACCAAGGATCCGGTCCTTATTATCGAGATTTTGCAATGCCAAAGTTACCCTCGGCTTTTTGCTGCTCATGGTAAACGAGGCCACTGGCCAATCGAGCTCGAGCTCATCATCACTTCCGACTACCGGCCCGGTGGCAACCGGCCCGTGCCGTCGGTCAAGCTTAAAGCCACAAGCGCCGCGAGACGAGGGCAACGGCGAAGGAGACAAAGCTCCTCACCTGCTACAAATCGAGATCAACCTCGGGAATGCTTGGCGGCCGCCGAAAACATACGCAAAGGTCTTCCCCGCAAGGCAGTCGGCTTAGACGAGGGAAATGACCACCTCGGCATCAACATGCTCCGGTTCGGATTCTGCTCCCGGTCGTCACGGCCACGGATTCGAGACATCCCGCCCGGCCAGCTGCTAGCTCGATAGACTTGGCGATCCGGCGAGATCACGAGACTATCAACATCGCGAGAATTCAACACCCCGTGGGTTCAATCAAGCGAGATATGGGCGAACTTCTTGGTAGTCGAGATCAAGGAAGGCCGCATGGAATGTCCCGGCCCGAGCTTCCTTCGTCAACATAATCCAAGTGTTTCCGCCATTCGGAGATTTGGATGTGATCACGGTTACGGACACTAGTCGGACGGCGCGCGCCTACGGAGAATGTTTAGCTCTCGCAAGGAAGGCCCTCATGGAACTAGCCGCTCAAGAGAACCGTCTCTGGGACGAAAACCAAGCTCAAAGACCCACGGGGACCAAGCCCTTAAAGTGTCACAAGCGGCTTCGGACGAAAGCTAGAGGCCACTCTAGACCGGTTCGACCTCGGGGTTTTGCTCACGGCAACTTCCTCGACTACCGTCTGTTCTCATCCAACCCCTGCGCCAAACGAGGGTGGTCGACGGTCCCAGATGACCTAGGAGATGGAATGGCGGTCTGAAAGAATACCTAACCACACGCGGGGAAGGGTACCGGCGCTTATCTCCCGAGGAAAGCAAGTTCTCTGTGAAAGCGACGACGAAGACGATGAAACCATTCTCTTCCAAGCCGGGCATGAAGTCAACAAAACCGGAATCCCGAGGGTCTGGGAGGATGGGGACGGATCATTTCCGCACTCAATTGAAAGGCCAGGCGAGAGAGGAAGGTCTATTCAAAAAAACAAGAGAAAGATAGAAATTCATCTCCGGCAACTGCTCGGGGAGATTCCACGAGTCTGCGGCATTCGTTTACGAGAAACGATCCAAGCCAGGGTCGACAACCGGTTACATGGGCGAATGTTCGGGAAGCCGTGTACTCACCTTCCGACATACCCGCCACTCGAGATAAAGCGAAAGGAAAGCTCTCCCCGATGGAGGTTTATCTAGGCGCCGCACGCAGTTCAAAGGAAGCAGCTATTCTCACATGGGAAGAAACGCGAGGCACTAACTCTCGACGCGAGGCTCTGCTGCAAGAAAGTTGATCTGGGCCAAGTGGAGGAAAACTAGCAAACCATGAGTATCGCCGGACCCAACTCCGAGAATGCCACGAGTATGCTCGGCGAAGGAAAGGAGCGCGGTATACCGTGAAGAGATCAAGGAGGCTCGTTCGCTTGAACTAAGAACTCTCTCCAACCTCCCCAGGAGGAGTCAAGAATGCACACGGTTCGGTCCCGGGCACCTTCATTGTGCACCGAGCGTTCGAGCAGTCTCGCGGCTAAATCCATAGGCTACACTCGCCGCGGAGGCACGAAGCCGAGTATCGTGGGACGAGAATCCGTCAAAGCTACCCGAAGCTCCCTGGGAAATTCATCTACGATCAATGGAATTGAGGGAAGACAGTATGGCCACTATAAGCTACGAGGGAATCCTCCTCCGTAACTATGGCTCGGCTTCAGGCGGCTGTTGCTCGTAGAGGGACCAAACTGCCTAATGTCGACGTTCTAACCCGATCGGTCAGTCAAATCCATGCATTACCACACTTTAAGGCCACCCGAAAAAAAAGCCAGGCGGGCAGGCTGTAACTCGGCCGGCCCGAAGGCGCAAGTTAACGTGAAAAGAGGACCCGATCCTCACGGCTCAAGCCCGAGACACCCGGAGCGAACATTTCCGCTTTGGTCTCTGCTCACCTCTTCGCTATCCCTCACAAGCTCAAGCTTAGAGGAAAGTCTGGCCCGTACACCATGGTCCCCGTGGGCCATGCAACCGGCCCGAGATGAAGTCATTCGAATGATCGGCAACATCAGCTACGGCAACATCATTTACGAAATGACATTATCACCTTCGAGATTTGGACCTTCAAAATTTGGGGGCGTCACAATGAGCCGCTACAATGTGATGTTGTCAGTTTGGACGACGCGTCGCCTTCCCAGCGTGTTGGTAGACGGAGGGGTT